>JAZAYU010000877.1:0-130570 GCA_038501625.1 Corbicula japonica | reverse complement strand
TTCTAACATATTCTCATAATACATTTATACTAGCCATTAAAATACTGGTTTGTCAACTGATTTGTGTAAACTGTGTGAATGCCAATTTATCAGCTACAAAAAAGTTTATAGTTCATTTCGAGGTTTGTATGAAAAATTAAACGGTCGCCCAGCTGCATTGGGCCACACAGTTTAATATTTATACAAGCCTCCAAACTAACAATAACATATAGTCACTGCTATTGCGACATTCTTTTTTATTATTTTAAAGTTCTTCTCTTCGTGTTTTTGTACGCCATGATATATTATTTCTCCAAATACCCGATTTGTATAGACAATATATGTAGACGAACTCCTCCATCTTACCTAAAAGCATACACTTGATAAAATCAGCAAATACGCATCGCGATAAGTTATACAGATTATTGGATAATCATTCAACGAAGATCGCACTAAATGATACATCAAAAATAGGTGTGTTTGCTATAAATGAAAGTATGATAATGCTATAGATGATACAGTCATTACGAAACACACCCCTCAAACATTTTAATAATTTACACTATCTATACATTTAAAGCAATATTGTAATGTAATAATCTTTATATTAATGTCATAGAGTCATATAACTAGTATCTATTCGTGCATCAGAGCGTTTATTTGTAGAGAATAAAGGTATTTTGATACAATCACGAGGGTCATTTGCCAGACCTTCTTGTGATTAAGTGCAATTTTGAAAGTTTTTATCACTATATATGCGCAAAACAAATTGTATTACAACCAATAATGACTATACGATATGTAACTTACTTGTTTATGTTGAAGGTACTTAAAATGATCCTAATTATTCCATTTTCACTGTGTTATCTACGAATTGTTTATATCGCAGCCATGCAATCACCTCGCTATATCCGGCAGATGATACAATCGGTTTATATACAGTGGAAATATGCACAAGGGCGGTAACATGGCTCTGCCGAGTTACCGCCTAAGTGCATATTTCACGACGGCTGGATCAAGCGATCTTAACCCAACATAAGTGAATGATACTTTTTCTTGCATACCATATTTATTTTGCGAATATTGGGGTAAATTCCGGTTAATTTTTCTTGCACTACTTTTTTATAGTAGCGGAGTGATATACGGGACATTCCGTCGTTCATTCATAAATGCGTCAGACGTCGTGACGTCATATAAGGCGCGTGACTCATTCTACATGGGGGGTGTAGAATCACAATTTTCTACACGGGTGAAAACACCGGATGACCTGATCTTGTGTGCAAGAAAATTATATACTGCATATGTAAAAAAGAGGGTATTGTCATTCATAAATATCCTCTAAAGAAACGCGTTATTTTGGGTTATTTCGGTATGAATAATAAATTAAATACATGTTTTGCTACTGACCGTTCCCAGGCGGTAGCCCAATGATTTTCTTCATCGTAAATTCTTTGTGGTCCCTAATTTAAATTGATTCTCTTATTTACTCGTGCTCTCTTTTCGTTCTACTTTTTGGCAGCGTGGGGAGGCTGTTTTTTTCTGGTTGGACAATTCCTAATAGGAATATTTCATTTTTTTCATAAATATTCTGCTCAATATTGTTAGAGTTACTCGGCGCTGGGCATTATGACGGCTAGGGTTTTAAAATTGGTTGGGGAAAACACCAGAATAAATAAGACACGTGACGTTTAAATGACGTTTTAATAAATGAAACCAGAATATATGCGAGATTATCTATATGATTAAACTAGAGTTCAAATACTGTTAGTTGAAGAGTTCAAATATTGTTCGTTGAAGAAAAGTTTGTGTGTAAGCAATGTCCCTTTAGTCCACGTTGTTCATAAAACTATATATATATAAAGTACTGTGGGCCCAATGTTATCAATAGTTCACAGTTTGTAATGTTTCACCGTTTGACGGATTTAGCGGAATTATTGTATTTAACGGATTTGGGGTAATAAACGGATTTAGCGGATTTGACGGAGTATGTTTATGTTAGGTATTATAGCTTGATAGTTATTAATAACAGTGTGTTGTTGGTTAGTTATACTGTTTAAGCGGATTCCGCGGAATTCTACCTTTGGCGGATTTGACATACAACTGGTTGACCTGTGACCGATTTGACGGATGGGAAGCTGCAGACTGACGGTTCGTTCCAAATATATAGTCTCTGGCGTCTTGATACAGTCTGTGATTTCTACTTCCCGGAAGTATTCAAATCTCAATTTATCCAATCATATCGATTAGCGGAATTCGACAGCCAATAAAAAAGCGCTAACCCGAGTGGGCACTGTCTCTCTACGCTACTGGAATATGCAGATCCGTAAAAATTCCGTCAAAGTCACAATTCTCAGCTGTTACTAAATATTGAGACAAAAGAGTTATACATCGATTATCAGCAGACGACAGGCTAACTAAATGTTCTTATGGTGAATATCTGAGAATTGGTTTACATTTGTGTCGTCTGTTAAATTCGGCAATAGTTTCCGCTAAAAGTTATTTGACGGAAAATAGAGAAAGCTCGATCTTCAAGTTAAATGCAATGCGAACTGTTCGTTGTAAAATGGCAATAACAGCTTGGAATCAGGTTAGTTCAATGCTGTAGCATGTATTGAAAAGTACTCAGTTTATTGATTAAAATTTTGAAATGTCACGTATATTCGCGATCAAAACAATGTCCGTAAATCTGTGTCATATGAATTCCCACAGTGCTTATAACTGCAGATTTACTATTACTAGTGAGTTTCAGTATAATTATCATGGTTCTCATTGAAAATATTTGGGGCATCACCTTACAATTCCCCCTTCTTTGCTTCAGATAATTCTCCTGAATTAAGTATGTGTTTATTGGAGACCTAAATTATATATATTAACAATGTTAATTTAACATATAACACAAACAATAAGATTCTTTAAACAATTTACCAACAAGGTTTAATTCCAAGTCAAACCATAATTATCATGCCAAAGATTATATGACCTCTTAATGGTTTAAATATACTTAAATAGACTTGAGATTTTCAGCAAAACAAACAACATTAACATAACTGAGCAAAAATTAAAGTGATGTTATATATTGTGAAACACATCTTGCTTGTGCAACCACATCACTGTTCAAAACTGTTTTCAATATCGTTACACTTTAAGCAAAACACATTTATACATTATATCACATTCAATTAAAACTTCTATTAACTTTTGATTTTCTACTTTCAAACATCACTGTGCATCTTGGATCACATCATTTATATAAAAAGATCACATAACTTTTATGTTCTCACCAACTACATTAAAATACATCACTGATCTTCCACATGTTTACACCAGTATTAATACTTATTATTATATTTTCAATATATTCATTATGCTTTTGAATTAACACAATACTAAATAGAATTTCTTTAAATTAAATCATGTGAAACACCACTTTATTATTTCTTTTAAAAAGACACTAAATATCCACTTTAAATTCAAGATTTCATTTTTTTATCGTTTCAACCAATTTATAGCCTCAATGGCACCTGTATTGACCGAAGTTGTTTTTCAAGGTCCCCCTCCTTCCTGATTGTTTCCATACAGGCAATCTGTTGAACCTCACAATCAGATGCTGGCTTGCCTTGCGAGATACCCTTCAACATTTGGTACAGATTATATCTGGCATTGCTGGACCCTCTTTCGGTTTTCTCCCTCTTGGCAGCACCAGATCCAGGTAGTGCAAGAAAGTTGTATTTGTCCAGGATAAAACTCCTGGAAGTTTGGACCCCTATTGAACCTTCCCTTGCACACTCAATACCAAACGCCACATGCTCCCATGCCATCATCCTCCTGTCCCTGGACATGCTGTTCCAGTTTTCTGGGGGCCACATGAAATTATACCCGAAGAGATTGAGATGGAATGAGTGTCCTTCTTTCCAGTCCCTTCGACCAGGCGGGAGCATTGGCATAGCACCGGTAAGTAAAAGGTCGGTTGCCCTTCCACGATAACTGGCCTGTTTGTTGTCATAATCATTTGGTTCTGTAATGTCCGATGAAATGACAGGAAGGGGCATGTTATCTTCTATCTTGTTGTTCACAAGTTCGTTAGAGACCTGAGTGTCTGGAACTGTTTCTCTAATGATCTCTCTGCTCCACTTTCGTGCTTCATGTGAATACTTCAAGATATTTTTAGTTACATATGTTGCTGCTTTCTTATCTTCTTCTTCTTCAAATGATGTTGTATCTTTTTCATCTAATTCAGTTACACTTTCTTTGTTCGACTCATCACTACTGCTACTTTCACTCAGCCTTCTAACTTTAACTATCGCGTTCCTCTTAATCAATGGTTCATCTTCCGATTTCTTTATGATGTTGACTATTAGTTCTTGATTGTTACCAGTCACCTCTCTTAAGATAGTTCCCTGACTCTTTTCGGCCTTGTCCTTTTCCTTATTTTTACCCTCACCCCTATCATCGGTTACTTCATCTTTAGGTCGCTTAATTATTTTCTCCTCCTCCAAAACATCACAGCACTCTTTCCTCTTTTCAATTTCAACTGTTTTTCTCTCCTTTTCAGTTATTTTTTCATTGTGTTCACTTACTTCTTTTATTTCTTGTTTACCAATTGAAAGATCAAGAGGTGTTTCATTGTTCTTATTGACACTTAGGGTTTCTTTCTGTTTATCTTGTACTTGTTCATCTTCGCCACCCTTTTATCTCAACATTTGTTAAATTCTCCAGAGGGCTCTTGATTTCCTTGTTGATTTTGACAGTTTTCTCACTATTTCTTCCAGCTTTTACCTTTGGTTTTTCGTCAACCTTCTCAACCTTTTCTCTTTTTTCGTTTTTGTTTTCTTTATCCTCCCCTACTATTTTTACCTCTTTCTTTTCGACTCCCACCTTGCCCCTGCTTTCGCTGATCTTCATACCATCCCTCCAACCAGTCCTCCACAGTTCTAAACGTGCCCCCGCATTGGCCTCGACTCCTAAACGCTTTATAATCAATCTTCTTGCCTCGATAGCCAAATGCGAGGAGAACGGTTCTGGGGTTACAATTCGTGCATAGTCCCTGGGGTACACGGCCATGTAGAAGCAATTCTTTACCCCGAGGAATGACTTAGGAAGAGAGTTCATCTCTATATAGTGCCTCTTTTGACAGTGAACTCCTAAGTCACTCACTCGGGTGAAAGTCTTCTCCTCCAAACACCAAGGGCAGATGACCGATTGCCGACGATGATCTTTAGAAGTAAGGTGGGCATGGAGCTCTGTTTTCGACTGGAATTGCCGAGGACAAAGCCAGCAGTTTTCCATTGTCTGAAAATAACGGAAGAATAAACTGCAATAATTTGACAATACTTATTACTTTATTTCTTTTTTTTCATTATTATAATTTTTAATTGTCACTTTTTTTCTTCATGTAAATGTTTAAAGGCTTGTTTTTGTTTGTTCCATTTAATTGTAATATTTCTACAAAGAAGGAATCTTTTAATTAAAATGTAAAGTTTTACACTAGAAATAATTGTACTGACTATATGTTACACACTGTTATTAAGACTATCAAGTATATTTCAGTACCATCATAGAATCAATTCGCAATCACGCGCGAGTAATACATAAACATTTGAAATTCGCAACAGAACTTTTTAATTGATTTCACCACACTTAAGTTTTGCGACTTCCCTCTTTATCCAACTGGGCACTTTAACGCCAGAATAAGGCCATAATCGGTCGATATGATACGCTTTGGGTTAAGGTTTGGTGAACGTTTAACAAGGCAGACAAGGTCATCTAAAGCTTTTATTATAAGAAATGGACCTTTCCATTTATTGATTAGCTTTGAGCAGACACCCCTTTTTCGTGTTGGGTCATGTAACCAAACTAATTGCCCTTGCTTGTAACGCCTTTGCTTCGAGTTGGTATCATAATGCCTTTTCTGGTATGTGGCGGCTTTCCCTATGTTTTCCCTGGCAAGATCATGAACCTTAGTGATTTCTTCACGAAGACCTGATATGTAATCCTCTTCAGAATCATACTTGTTGTTCTGCAGAGGGCGACCGACAACTGCGCTCATCGGTAGGACAATATCCCTTCCAAACACCATCTTGTTTGGTGAAAATTTCGTGCTACTTTGTGTAGAACTCCGATAAACCATCATTACCAATGGCAGTAAAATGTCCCAGCTATGCTGATTTTCTTGACAATATTTTGAAAGCATTGCTGTAAGAGTCCTATTAAATCTTTCAACCAAACCGTTTGCTTGCGGTCTCATGCTGGTTGAATGAGTCTTTTCAATATTGAGATAATTACACAACTCGGAAAATACATTTGATTCAAAATTACTGCCTTGGTCCGTGTAAATTTGTAACGGAACTCCAAATCTAACAACAAAGTTGTTAACAACGGCTGCTGCAACAGTTTTTGCCTCTTGGTCGGGCATTGGGATACCCTCTGTCCACTTAGTAAACCAATCAGTAATAACTAATATATACTTGTTACCAACTTTTGTAACAGGAAGCGGACCCATTATGTCCATTGTAACACGTTCCATTGGTTTTCCAACGAGAAATTTGCCAAGTGGAGCTTTATTATGGTCTTTTGAAAGATTCCTAGCAGTACAAGCATCACACCGTTTGCAATACTGTTTGACATGATCTGACATGCCTGGCCAGTAAAAGGATTGTCTGATTTTATCAAGAGTTTTCTCATACCCAAGATGACCTGCAGAAGGAATGTCATGATGGTACTGCAAAACTTTTTCTCGCATAGTTTTAGGTACAATTAGTTGCTATGTGGTATAACATGAGAAGCCAATGAACTCTCTATAAAGCATGCCAGCTTTTGTTTTAAGCCTATCCCACTGCCTCCACAGGGTCTTCATTTCTGCGCTACCACTGGATACTGCAGCCCAGTCAGGACGTTTAGACTCAGCATTTTTGGCGGCAAGAATAAGTCCAATACCGGGGTCAAGAGTTTGCTCTTGCTTGATGTCTGAGGCGTCCTATCCATCCAGAAGGCTTTGATTTTGCGTAAGTTCACTCTGAACTTCCTTGCTTGTGTCTTGTCTTGTTGTTGCTCTCAATGTTTCTGAAAATGAATTACTTTGATCTAATTCACTCTTTACAAAACCATCATTTATTTCCTGCTGTCTAGCACAAGATTTACAAGGGACTCTGGATAATGCGTCGGCATTGTTATGACTTTTGCCTGCTCTTTGGGTAACAATGATTAGGAACTGAGTTCTTGAAGCCACATAGCGACTTGTCCTGTAGGTGTTTTTAGACTTCTTATCCAACTAACGGCTGAGTTGTCCGTTCTTAAAAGCACCTCTTGACCATAAAGATAATGGTGAAAGCTTTTTAAAGCAACAACAACAGCTAGAAGCTCTTTCCGTGTGACACAGTATGCTTGTTCATGCTGATTTAGAGCTTTACTCAAATATGCAACCACATGTTCTTTACCATCCTCCATTTGAGAGAGAACAGCACCAACAGCCTTGTCACTGGCAACTGTATCTAAGATAAACTGACAATCAATCCTTGGATATGCTAAAATGGGAGCAGACACTAAAGAGTTTTTAAGAGAATCAAATGCATGTTGACACTCTGTATCCCACACAAACTTAGAGTTTTTCTCACAGAGCTTATGCAAAGGGCGAGCAATGTCAGCAAAGCTTCTAACAAAACGTCTGTAATAGGATGCCAAACCAAGAAAGCTTCTTACTTGCTTTGCATTTATAGGTACCGGCCAAGCTTTAACAGCTTCTATTTTACTATCATCAGTACGAATGCCTTCTTCAGAAACAGTGTGTCCTAGAAATCTTCTAGACCTTTGAAAGAATGAACACTTTGAAGATTTTATCTTGAGATTAGCCGCTTGAAGTCTCTTAAAAACATTCTCTAGCCTGATCAGACATTCATCAACTAAACGACCGGGTGTGATAATGTCGTCCATATACAGCAATAACTCAACCCATTGAATTCCTCGCAGCACATCCTCCATCAGACGCTGGAACTTGGAGGGTGCGTTTACTAAACCAAAGGGCATAACCCGGAAGTGGTACAAGCCATTGGATGTTGAAAAGGCAGTTTTGACCTTATCTTCTGGATCCATCGCTATCTGCCAGAACCCAGAGCAAAGGTCCATACAATTAAACCATTTAGCCCCTGCCAGTGCATCGAGACAGTCATCTACCCTAGGAATTGGGTATGCATCCTTTATGGTAACCTCATTCAGTTTTCTATAGTCCACTCAAAACCTAGTAGATTCATCTTTCTTAGTGACGAGTAGTATTGGCGACGACCAAGGGCTATTTGAGGGCTCAATAATATTATTTGCTAGCATTCTTTCTACTTCTTCTTTTTCACTTTGCCTTTTCATATATGGTTGGCGTCTAGGCGGTTGTCTTATTGGTTGGGCGTTTTCTGTATTTATCTTGTGTTTCACCCAATTTGTGCAGCCTAAATCGTCAGTTGAACTAACAAATATATTTTCATACTTTTTCAGGAGTTCGGCAAAGCGTTGTTTTTCTATGTGATTAGAATGGGATGAGCTTTTGTCCAGCAACTCTTCAAGATGCTTAGGTAGCAAGGCCTCGCTGCTCACGTTTAAGGCAATACTTTCTGTCTGAGCACAGAGATGAGACTCATCTTCACATTCCTCATAAGATGATTTACATCTCGCAATGTTTTCCCCCGGGTGTAGTACTACTAATTGGTCACCTTTATTCAGGACACTTACTCGAACCTCGCCATCTCTAGGATCTACAATACCCTCAATGATATTGACATCATCCCTTATCAGAGATTCGTCTGTGTTATTCTCCACATAACCAGACTCTGCCAGTTGTTCACCTCCAGGAATAAAGACCCTAACAAATTTGTATGTTTGCGGCGGGACCTCTACCTTTTCACGTACAGTCACCCTGCAAATCCGTTCAGCTTCGCCACTTGTGAAACACTGAACAGACTCTCCTGTACGTTACTTCAACCTGAGAGTGTCCATATCCCAGCATCTGACGTGCTGTAGAATAAAATCTTGACCGATTATCCCATCAACCTCTATGTCACATATGATCACGGGATGTTCAATACAAATTTGACCTAGCGTTATTGTGAACATATCACGGCCATAGACCTGAATACTTGACCTATTTACACCCTGCATCTTGAAGTTATTGTTAGATAAAGACCTGTTTGCAAGTTTTGAAAATAGTCCCCGAGATATCAAGGTTGCTGTGCTGCCACTGTCTAACAGAAAATTTACCGGCAGACCTTCAATTTCCCCTTTAAGATAAAGTCCATTGTCATATTTTGTTCCCTTGTTTCCCACTTGACCAATCCTTGAATGTTCTTTTGTCTCTCTTTCATAATCATATTTGCTAACATTAAATTCCCCAGATTTAAATTGATTAAAAGGTCTTTCATGTTTCTCGTTCGTCTCCTCCCGACCTACAGAGTGGACGTTTGCGCGTTTTCCGAATCTCCTTTGGCATGGAATTCATTGTTCCCAGCTTTCTTTGTCTGCTTATGAGGGCAATTTCGATAAAAATGATCGGGCGACTGACAAATAAAGCACGCTCTCTTCCCTTTTTGTTGGTTCTGTCCTTGGCCTTTTTCAAGCTTGTCGAGCCTTGACTGAATAGAATTCAGTGTTTTCTGGATGTCTTCTTGGTAGGCGTCGTTTTCACTGCCAACTTGACGTACCATATCCCTACGCTTAGCGGTATGAGGAGCGTCCCCTAGCAGCTCTTCGTATCTTTCTACCACTTTGCAATGCTATTAAATTCTTATGTTTATATGTTTGTATGCTTTTGCATGCAACATTGTTGAGCTGATGGGTGGGTTGGAGTTATTTCACCAAGACAATTTGTACTTGTTTTGTGATACGAGAACCTGTTGGGGCAAGTGTGAGGTTGGTGCACCCTAGAACCTGGTTTAAACCCCCAGTGGCAATTTGTTTTGCCACTGACCGTTCCAAGATGGTATCCCCAAAGGTTCTCTTGTTTATTAATTGTTTGTGGCGTCCTATTTGAATAAAACATGCGCTCTCTCTCTCTTCCTCTCTTCTTTTTCGCTGCGTGGGGAGGCTGTGTTTTTTTTAGTGTGGCGATTCCTGATATGCATATGCTGCTTTTTTTTCAACAGCCTCACTGATGGTTTTACAGAACTGTTGAACGGCTAGAATTTCCTGAGCCTCGGGCTTTAAATTACCATAAGCCTTTCTTGCAAGAAGACGAAGGTCATCGCCAAACGTTGCAATGGATTCACCATACAGTTTATTTCTAGCCTGAATTTGGAAGCCACCGAGCCTGCTGGCGTGTACTTCCAAATCTTTGCTCTAATGCGGCAGTAAGTCTCCCATAGCTGCTTTTCTCAATCCCAGGCAGACTAGTATAGAAAACCCGTGCTTGACCTTTAAGGCTTGCTGCCAGAGTTAACAACATTTCTTTTTCTGTCCACTGGCCTAATTCCGCACAGTCTTCAAAATGCGAAATAAATTGCTCCCAGTCCTCATCTCCGTTAAATGGGTCTGGTTTTAACACAATTGACGGTCTCGGCGTTCCATAGCAGCACCGATTATTTCTATAACTTTTATCATGTCCGTCATGATTTCTCTCAGCAGACTGACCTCTGTAATTGCGTCGAGAAGACTCCGAACGTTCCCGACAATCCCCATTACCTGGGTTAAATTGAATTTCCGGATCAGTATTATCCATCATCTTTAATTGCATGAAGTTTAAGTTTGGCCAAACCTGCACCGCAGGGAGCTTCCCGTGGCCTTAACCTGATTTACCAATTTAAAATTCTTGATATGAGAGTGTAAGAATACACTTATATTCCGCACAGCCTGTAGAATCCGTAGATGGTCCTTAAGTGTCAGTGTCTTGGTTGAAATCAGTGTCCCAGCACTTCCAATGGTTCTAGATATCAGTCAAAACCAATATCCCACACTTCTGACACCAAATGTTAGAGTTATTCGGCGCTGGGCATTATGACGACTAGGGTTTTAAAATTGGTTGGGGAAAACACCAGAATAAATAAGACACGTGACGTTTAAATGACGTTTTAATAAATGAAACCAGAATATATGCGAGATTACCTATATGATTAAATTAGAGTTCAAATACTGTTAGTTGAAGAGTTCAAATATCGTTAGTTGAAGAAACGTTTGTGTGTAAGCAATGTCCCTTTAGTCCACGTTGTTCATAAAACTATATATATAAAGTAGGGATGTCAACGGATACCATTTTCGGTATCCGGATATCCGTATATACTATCCGGATACTATCCGGATAACCGTATAGATCGGCGACTTTGTCTGTTATGTGATGACGTCATTATTCCCGCCTTTTTCAACGCATAGAATTGAACCTCGGATCTACGAAAACTTGTCAAAAGATACTTTAAAGAATAAGTGATTTTGAGTTTTTGTTTCTGCCAAGTGTATCCGTATATACTAAGCGCTGTGTTACTATTGATCGTTGGTATTCTTGATTTTATTTTTAACTCTTGAAATTTATTCACGCGATTTGACCGGGGCGAAGATAACTCACGATGAAAAATGAGCGAACTCTTGTTGATTATTTTTTATACAATTAAATTATATTTTTGATGCAATGAAATTATTAAACTCGTTTTTGTTCTTCTGCATACGTCTTTTGCATTAATTTTTCAAGGTTTTTCTCTGTCCATCTATTTTTCTGCAAAGCGTAGAACTTCGAATAAAAATTTTGTACCGTTCGCACATCTAGATACGTTTTTGGTCTCAGCTGTGACATTGAGATTTATCTGGTACGTTCCAGAGACTATACATGTATTTGCCAAATTACGCAAATAAAAATGAACAACAAATGCACAATATTTTATAATTTATTCATTATTATTTCATTCGCCGTTATCAACTTTATTTGATGGAAATTACATCAAATATTTTATCGGCAAAACAACAATCAAGATATTCGAAAATGAACGTGACATCATTACGAGGACATTGGTAAACTTAATTGACAATAACTGACAGCGCTAGTTTGAAGACAATCACATTATCAATATAACTTGTGGATTACTATAATTGGCAAACAATGGTCCTGACCAACTGGATGATTGCTATGAGGATGCAGTTTTCGCACCTCTGATCTGTTAAACAAACACCGCGTTACTTCTTGTGGCAGTTTTATGACGATCAATATATAGTCTCAGATAATCTAATTATGACATCTAAACAGGTGTTTAGAAGCAATAAATGACGCATTATGTACTGTTTAAGATGATTTTTTACTAAATTTTACGAATATTCGGATATGAAATTAGTATCCGGATACTGACTTAGTATCCGGATATCCGGATATTCGGATATTCGTTGACATCCCTAATATAAAGTACTGTGGGCCCAATGTTATCAATAGTTCACAGTTTGTAATGTTTCACCGTTTGACGGATTTAGCGGAATTATTGTATTTAACGGAATTGGGGTAATAAACGGATTTAGCGGATTTGACGGAGTATGTTTATGTTAGGTATTATAGCTTGATAGTTATTAATAACAGTGTGTTGTTAGTTAGTTATACTGTTTAAGCGGATTCAGTGGAATTCTCCTTTGGTGGATTTGTCATACAACTGGTTGACCTGTGACCGCTTTGACGGATGGGAAGCTGCAGATTGACGGTTCGTTCCAAATATATAGTCTCTGGCGTCTTGATACAGTCTGTGATTTCTACTTCCCGGAAGTATTCAAATCTCAATTTATCCAATCATATCGATTAGCGGAATTCGACAGCCAATCAAAAAGCGCTAACCCGAGTGGGCACTGTCTCTCTTCGCTACTGGAATATGTAGATCCGTTAAAATTCGTCAAAGTCACAATTCTCAGCTGTTACTAAATATTGAGACAAAAGAGTTATACATCGATGATCAGCAGACGACAGGCTAACTAAATGTTCTTATGGTGAATATCTGAGAATTGGTTTACATTTGTGTCGTCTGTTAAATTCGGCACTAGTTTCCGCTAAAAGTGATTTGACGGAAAATAGAGAAAGCTCGATCTTCAAGTTAAATGCAATGCGAACTGTTCGTTGTAAAATGGCAATAACAGCTTGGAATCAGGTTAGTTCAATGCTGTAGCATGTATTGAAAAGTACTCAGTTTATTGATTAAAATTTTGAAATGTCACGTATATTCGCGATCAAAACAATGTCCGTAAATCTGTGTCATATGAATTCCCACAGTGCTTATAACTGCAGATTTATTATTACTAGTGAGTTTCAGTATAATTATCATGGTTCTCATTGAAAATATTTGGGGCATCACCTTACAATATAATCTAGTTTTCAAATGTTTCATATTTGTCCTGTTCATGGGCTTTTATACATGTAAGACTTCCCTTTGTTTAAATGGGTTTTTTTCCAAATCATAGCAGTGTACCATGTCTCGGCAGTTAAATTAACATTGTAAATTAAGACTGTAGCGTAGTAGTTAATTAATCCCAGGTGTATCTCAAACGAACACTGATTAAAGTTTCTAAATAGATTTACTTCTCGACTTCTTAAAGTTACTAGATCGAATATTAAAGTTCTAAACAGTTTCTCTTGTAAGTAAATAATCTAACAATAATTTCTAGCATATATCCCGACTGACATAAGTTCCCCTTATAATAATTTAGTAATTTAGAATTCCCCGTGCCAAAAGAGTTCTAAAGTGACTTGTCGATTTGCCTTCCTTAGCCTAGCTTTTATTCGAAATCCCCGACATGGGCGTATAGTACCCGAATGAATCATTTTGACATGATAATAGCTTTTAGGGAGTACTGTCTGTCATTTACTCAAGATTCATGCGTGTATACATGGTTTATAATAATAATAAAATGACATAAAAGCAATTAGCAAGTCATGAATACATGAAAATGACCGCCGACCAAAAGTGATTTGACAGTTTGATGAATGAAGGATACATGTACATTTTATACAACCTTATAGATGGACACTTTTAAGCTTTTTAAAAGAAACCTAATAAAATAAAATCCTAAAACCTTTTAAGAATATTAGGAAATAACTTTTAAATTTTAGAGTACATAAATAAAATATAATATGATGCTGCAAATTATAAATATAATTTCCTCATTACATTACAAATCCCTTCCTTTCTTTTCCAAAAACAAAAGAAAGATATTTTGTGTCAGGAAGGTGAGATCTAAACAATGATTAAATGAGTACTTTATCGATGACCCTAATTGCAATTAATTTTTGACACTTAGAGTACGTCCGTTACTCAGAGATTTTAACAATGAGAATTTTGATTATCTAATAATGATATGATTTGCTGATTAAAAGTACCGGAAAACATAATTGCTAATTAATTAAATGGTTCGTGTATAAATGTACAGCAAAGTTAGTCAGCAGTATCATTCTCGGAATAGGAATTACCAAGTAAGGAAAGTAAGAAATTAAGTAAGTACAATTTCGTTTATCATATTTTTGCGTGTTAAATCTTCTTCTAAATTTAATTAATAAACTTTGTACTTAGAATTTGAATTAAATTGGAATTTTAATTTTCCATACCCGTAACTTAGATACTGCTAACTGTAAGAATCATTTACAACATAATTTTAAAAACAAATCAAATAACGCCTGAAAGGAAAATACATGATAAATCAAAACAGCATGAAAATGTTAAAACCTGAAATAAAACACAAATGCATTTAAAATATTCAATCATTTCAACTTATTATAACGATTAATTAATGCACAGAAAACCCGTTTTAAGAACACAAAACAATTATTAATCACGGAGAGTCACTTAATAATATAACGGCAATATATGAAAGTCACAATTTCATAATTCCAGACAGTTACAATTATTCATTACAATCATTTGTTCTGGTTATAGATCTTGCCGTGATGCGCTCCGTGTCCCTGTGCTTCATTGGTTTAGGTTTTCTTTCTTGCAATACACAAATTTCTGAAATTAGATAGCAGATGTAAAGCATTTGCGTATAACAAAACAAAGTAATCATACAATAACAATTTGCATTCTTATATAAACTTATATTTTTATTTATTTTTTGTTTTAGGAAAAATTTATTTTTCCGATTTCCTTCATATTTCACGGAAGGCAAACCATTGAAAGTACAGAACTGATAATTAGAACTGAATTGATAACTAACTTCATGGGAGAAAAGAAATGTTTAAATTAAGTTTGATTTTGATGAAATTCCGATATTTCCAGTTTCTTTTACGACTAAGGAGTTCGACAGCGAGTTATACCTCCCGTGTAAAAGAGACTGCTTATCAATATTTCCGAGAACGCGAAATATTTAGAAAGAAATAAATAAAGTAATGGAACAATACGACATAAAATACTGTTTCCTCACTGCACCGCGCCATGTGTAGTTCATGTGGGTACACTCCGGATCAATGGTATCTTCAGGTGAACCAAACGAGGCATTGCGGCCGTTGAAAGCGTGTCTTCTTTCATGCTGTCGGACTGCATCTCGCCGGGGGCAGGTGTGTTTTGAACTTGCTGTGTTTGAAAACGTTCTCAGTTCGTCGTGTATATATTTGCTTTGTTGTGAATTGACGGATGGATGAATGTCTGATTCATTGTTGTATCTATGTTGTTACAACTTCGGGTGATAATTGTCGCTAATGGCTGAAGGGTGTGACACGTCGAATCTCTTCTTGATTTTACTGTCTCTTTATTTGTAAGTGTTGTTATGATGAATTTACTGATCACTTGTACTGTTACACTTCTCGGTATGTTGGCGAATAACCTCAAGATAATGTCAGTTGGAAATATCCACACTATAAAGAGATGTCAAGCTGGTAAATCTAATCTTGTAAATATAATATCTGCTGGAATGTCCATTATATGTTAATTGTCCAAAAGGCAATTCCATTCTCTGCTTTCCTGACCGGATAGATCATTGACTCGTTCACTGGAGCACACCGCCGGGAGGGCTATATGACTCAGCCGTAACACCATGCTCTGTGGTTTGTTCCTAGCCAATTAAACCCGCTTCCGCACAATGACACATTTCACTGGCATCACTAATCCCATTTAATAAATACCCATTGATATTAAATTTTAAATAATCCTAATTAATGTTATGTATGCATTAAAATCTGCCCAATGAACTTGTGCCGTAAAATGAAAATATGTTACAATGTTAACTATTTATGCGTAATGAAAACAAAAATCTTAGACTATGCCAAAACCCTACACTCCGTATTCATGGTACATGAAATAATAAAAAATCATTTGAAAAGAAAGAGTACATACTTATATTGACAAGCATACTTCATCAGACATATCGCTCTGACAGAAAAAAATACCTTAAATGACACGTGCATATGGACGCACACCTTTAAGATAAACAACATCGATTAATCGCATTTCAATAATATTATTTCAAAATACGTGCCTACAAGCACACAACGATTTAAATCGATGACAGTGATATATAATCGCGAAACTTGCTGAGACCGCACAACTTAATTACAAGTCACGTGACAATTATTCTCAAAAATTGTCGACATCTTTAGCGCACTCGCATCCTATGCTTAAAGTAACGTACACATTGATGTGTAAGCCCGAAATGTAGGAAGACATACCCGTACATTTTCAAAAAAAGGCTTACCGCTGATCGATAAGCAACAAAGCTGCATACGTTAAACTTAAGTCAATTAATGCCATCGCGCATTTTCACGGTTTACATCAGTATACTACATTACTGAAACGCGAACAAAGACATAAACATAGACATAGCCAAAGGCATGATCATAGCCATAGGCTTAAACAGAGTCATAAACATCGACTTCCGGTACTCTCGGAATCAACTAAAATTCATCGCGTCATAATCGCGGATAACAACAGCGTTTTACTGTTTTCTTCTCCAATATATACATATATACATATCCGATACGCTCGGAACAAAACTTATAAACTAAGATTGAACGGTCCCAACGCTTGCAACGCGACAGTTACATCACATAATCTAGTAATAATACCTTGTACCAGAGAAAAAACCTATCATTCATGTACAACACTCATACCAAAATATGTTTAATGCTTTTCTTTTTTAAGCTGATAGTTAATACCAAAAACTAGTATTTTTAATTTCTTTTTTTTTCTAGTCTAAGTAAATTTTTCTATTTTTTTTTAAATATTTTTTTGCATATTTCTATTTTTTTAAGCTGGTAGTTAAACTATACAACCAGTGTTTCGGAATATTTATATTACTTAATGACATCAAAAAGTTGTCTTCTTATCTCCTTTTAAAACAACTAAGCAGTTAATGCCAAAATTAGACCCACAACCGTTTCTGTTACAAAAAATATTTTCCTAAAATCTTTGAGAAATATTGAAAATTACAACAAAAAAGTGTGTGCAAAAAATTTTTAGATTGTTAAATTTCATTTGAACTAATGTAGCACGTAAACATGTCGTTTTTTAACGTTTAAAAATGTTTTTAACAAGTAAAGTTTTCACTTTAATTTTTGGATTTTATTTATTAAATAAAGAACAAATAGAGCCTAAATTAATTACTGATCTAACAGTAAAATTTTCAAAAATTACTAACCAAGAATTCGTCACCTTGACTAACATTTTTGATCTCCAAAAATGAAAAATCTACAATCCAAAAATAACCCCCTTCCCCAGTAATATCTTTAAAAGAAAAGCCTACATTTTTAAATTTTAATACCAGTTCCGTGTATCATGATTGGATTAAGATTTTATTAGCAAATGGAACTAACCTGTAAGCCTCCATTCTGACTTCTGTGATATTCTGGTTTACTGGCGTGACGTAAGGTGGATTCTTCTGCGCTGTGTCGTATAGTAGTTTTCCTCCTCGTTATGCCGCGACGACCACTAGAAGTAAGATCCTGGCACTGGGCGCCAAAATCACTCTTGTAGCGTAGTAGTTAATTAATCCCAGGTGTATCTCAAACGAACACTGATTAAAGTTTCTAAATAGATTTACTTCTCGACTTCTTAAAGTTACTAGATCGAATATTAAAGTTCTAAACAGTTTCTCTTGTAAGTAAATAATCTAACAATAATTTCTAGCATATATCCCCTTATAATAATTTAGTAATTTAGAATTCCCCGTGCCAAAAGAGTTCTAAAGTGACTTGTCGATTTGCCTTCCTTAGCCTAGCTTTTATTCGAAATCCCCGACATGGGCGTATAGTACCCGAATGAATCATTTTGACATGATAATAGCTTTTAGGGAGTACTGTCTGTCATTTACTCAAGATTCATGCGTGTATACATGGTTTATAATAATAATAAAATGACATAAAAGCAATTAGCAAGTCATGAATACATGAAAATGACCGCCGACCAAAAGTGATTTGACAGTTTGATGAATGAAGGACACATGTACATTTTATACAACCTTATAGATGGACACTTTTAAGCTTTTTAAAAGAAACCTAATAAAATAAAATCCTAAAACCTTTTAAGAATATTAGGAAATAACTTTTAAATTTTAGAGTACATAAATAAAATATAATATGATGCTGCAAATTATAAATATAATTTCCTCATTACATTACAAGACATTGAGCATTGCGATTAATTTTAAATAATGAAGACGCAATTATCCATATTTATGAATGTTTCCAACATGGGAATTATACTTAATGTGTATAAATATTGTTGACGTCATAAATAAATTTATCTGGAAAATCCATTATCCGTTACTTAAAAAGACTGGGAAATCCATCCTAGAAGCAGAAAGGTATTAATTAATATTATAAGGAATTTAATTTTGTGGTTTCCATCTGGGTAGTAATACATAGTAGTATATAATTACAAGGTGAACCTTATTACAATACCATAAACGTCGATACTATCAGATAGGACACACTAAGTTTTAGATTTGGTTTATGGGAAAACAAACTAGAAAATCCGTGACTGAAGTTCGCGCTTTAAGCGATTCAGAGAATGCCGAATTATTTAACTATCTAGAATTGTTGTTCCAACAACCATTTAACTATTTTAACTAGTTTAATGCATAACAATAGCCATAAATCAGAAATATAGTTAATACCTCGTTGGTTTTGAGACAATTATTGAAAAACAAGTTCCAGTTAAGTTATTTTAACATTCTTGTTTTTTATCGTTTTTGCGTAAAGCTTGCGTCTTGTTTTCTACATAATAACGATACATTTCTTTTATAAACATTGTGAAGTGTGCCGTACCGATATGGTTCTTGAAATTATAAATTCCAACAGTTCGTTTAAAATATTAATTCTTGAAGTCTTAGACTTGAAAAAGAACAGTTGAACTATCTGTTATCAGTAAGATCGTTACCAATGTCGTGCAGTGACCGGTTGTCCCGGTTAGCTCGATTGTTTGCGCCGTCGGAATTGCAAGGCTAGGCGCTGTCGCCGTGACGGTATGGGTTCGCACGCAGGTTGTGGCAATATCATATATGAAAATGGAAATATATGCCAAGTTATCTGGGTGTAATTCACCAGCCTACTTGATAATTTTAAATGTGTTTTCAAATTTCCAAAATAAGATATCAGCATATATTGAAAGTACGGTACACGTTTAACGTCCAAAACAAAGACAGTTGAAAATATAGTTTCTTTCTTCGTCGTAGATATTATAAGGTTTACCTAAAGAGATGCAAATATGAATGTTTACCTGTATACATATATTGTATTTAAATTATGGTGATTAGAAACAGTACCGATTTAGTATTTATGAAAGTATTATAAACATCATTGAAATATTAATTACAAATTGCAGAACAGGAGTGAATTTCACAGAAATTTCGGAATAATTATTACATTTTAAGATCAGTCGTGAGTGAATTTTACTGAGTTTTTTTACGCTCTAACAACTCCGGCTTTAAATGTATCCACCCGTGAATTGACTGTTCAAAATATTATATCACATTTAATTCGTTTGCAGATCTGCTACAATTGAAATTTTCATTCTTGATACTTTATAACACTATAGGCAATTGATGTCGTTTCCGATTCAGTTTTAGTATTAATTGAGGCGATGTAAAATATCCTTAACTTAAAAACATTCTTTACGAGTCGATATTGTTAATGAGTGGTAACATAAGACACGTTAAACGTGCAGAATTTGACTAGATTGTCGTCATTATGCAAATTGTTTTTTTCTGTAATGTTGCATGCTGAAACGAATGAAGCCATTTAGTGACAGATATTAATTTGTCAAGATAATTTTCTTTTACTACAAAACCTTAAAAAATAATATCCGTTTAAAATGTTTTGCAAAATTCAATATTGTTTAAGAAAAAAATAACTATGTCTGCACCTGAAATGTTTTAAACTTGAAAAGAATGTAAAATGTTATACATAATCGATATAGCATCATTAAACTATAAATTATTCAGAGTATGTTTAGCCTAAATTTCATTTGAAATACGCAACTGAAGTTGTTAAATGCAAAGTAAGTATAATTATAAAATCGATATATACCCGCCGTGCGATTTAATTAAATAACTTGTCGATTCTGTTTTATTATTTTGTCAAAGGTATCCAGCGTCACCATTTTTTATAGATGTGTTTAAAATAGCTTATGGAAAGTCCATAATTTGTCACTAAATAAAGACTGGAAAAACCAGAAATATATAGAGTTTAATCATTTTCAGGTTTCTCGTCTGGATACAAATTCTTTGGTAATTACTCGAGCGTGTTCTCTTTTAAAATGCGAACATTTTACTATTATGATAATTATAGTGTCCTGTACTTAGTTACGGGAGATAAATCTATTTGTAATGAATGTTATGCTACTGTTGAGGTTGTATCCCTTTTTATGTTCATTAAAGAGGGAGCCACTAATAAAATTTCTTAGACATTTCCGTGTGCCTTTATTTGTCTGGACAACTGGCGGGAAATGCGGAAATGTCTGACGTTTAAATTTGTCAATGTTTACTCAAATCAATATTTGGTTACATTTGAAAGGTATCAACAGCCAGCAAAACATTAAAATTTAAATAATAAATAATGAAGCTTGACTTTATTTCCGAAATCTACACTTATCTGACACTTTGCTGCATTAAAAATATGACTTTGTACAGTGTTTTTTTTTCAATTAAACACGCTCACTCTCTGTTAGGCTGAAGACAATATTTTTTGTTGTGAAAATCGAAATATTTTCAGGATTAAGCCCAACCCCCAACCAATCCTCCCTCAAAAAATACACTTGAATCAGTGGTATTGATTTCATTTTTTTTAACATTACTTAATATTTTATGATAAACTACCTTAATCTAGTACCTCTTCATAAATCAGATGTTGCTCAGATAAAATTATTTAATGATGTATAAGCTCCGTCTGAAAGGAATATTGCGTTTTTAAAAGAAACTCCTGTCAAATATGCATTTTAAAGAAGTAAGTTTAAAACGGTTTCATAACGATTTAAAACATATTATTTATTACCTTATCATCATGTGTTATAAATTCACGTAAAAAATAAAATTCATCAAATGGTCGAGCGAGCATGACAGTTGTTGCCTTAGTAACTATATTTGAAATTGACGATCATGAATCGAATCCGGCTGGTATTTTCATCCATTTAGAATATCAAGTAAGTATAACTGTTTGAGTATATAAGCAAAATAAGTTGTTGTTTTTTTTTAAAAAACCCTCTTTTCAGTGTTTTGTAAACGGAACTTTACTTTTATGGGACGCAGTTGTGCACATTGGATGGGAATATACAAACCCAAAAGGAGTTGGGTTAATTTAAAAAATAGATGGGTTTTCAGTTGAACACTTGTGTCGCCTTCGGGTACGTTGTCAGAATAAAAAATCCAAGTACAAAAGGGGTAATAACGCCATTAAATGTGACATTGAACTAAAGAATTTGGAATAATCATCACCGTGTTGTCATAAGCAACATAATTGGAAAGTTTGATAAAGAAATGTTAAGAAATGGAAAAGGTATACCCAACGTTAAGTTCTATGTCAAAACCCTTTCTTTCAAAGTTAAATTAACCAACATATTGCCATGATTCCATAAATGCATTGATGCCTGTGAAAGCGGGTTCCAGAACCTAGAAAAAAACTTGGCAATGTTGCTTACTTTTCGTATGCAAACCAAAGTTGTAGTATTAAATATTTTACGCAGCGCCGTAAAAACAGTCTAAACGAAAACCTGCGGTCATCGTAATCAACTATGCAAGACATATAATCCGCCCTCTCAGTTTTAGGCCTTGACTCCAAAATAATACAAAATAATAGAATTTCTAGTGCAATTATAATAAAAATTGTGATTGATATATCCTGAAGTTCTCTTTTCATGGACTTCTTTACAATCAATGACTTTGGTAAGCTATGATTAACCCAACTATTCTTGCCAACTTGCATACTAGTTCTCGTCTGTGTGTCTTAATTCTATAAAAAAAAAATTCAGCTACGTAGCTTACGCGAAGGAATCGACATTGACATTTCTATGGAATTTAATTAAAATCTAGATATTGTACAGGCACCCACTCGAACTGTCGCATTTGAGATGAATCCAGCTCAACATGTCAACCTTTATCTTTGCCTCCAGTTCTTCAAAGATCAATCATGTACACATCCGAAACGATCACTGAGAAACATTATGACAAGTTTCCCTTCGCCGTGCCATTTTGCTTTCAGAGGCCTTGTAACTTTCGTAAAAGCTGAATATGCGCTAAAAGGCCAAATGGTAATGGTAGAGCTCCCGCCGGGGAGTTTAATACATCGGTTTTCAAACCGCATATAGGTGAGATGAAAAAGGGTTATTATCTTCATTAAAAAAAAGGTAAGGTGTTGTTAAATGCTGTTATAATGTCATCCTGATGTTCGGTAAAAAGAAATTACTTAAAGACTTTTTTCATTACAGTACAAAAACAGATTAAAAACAATGGTGTACAAATAATACCCAATGGGATGCCTAAATCTTGTTTATAAAATGCATAAACTTGATGATTTCATGATATTCGAATATTGAAACGGAGAGATATGAAGTGTTAAGACACATAAAATATTATCTGTCGGAACAAAAAGCTAAATTACTTTTTAATGGTTGTCATTAGAAGCTGCGTAATGTAGCATTTAAAGAACCAAACCTAATGACTTTAAGTTATCACTATCACAATTATAATATTTTATTAACAAGTTACTAAATTATTTAGTAAAGTTTGACATTAGAGATTATAACATCTTTTTACTTTGCAAGAATGGAATATTAAACTATTTTTACTGATAACAGTACAGACTATATATATGGGTAGAATTTTTCGGCTGGCACACAGCACAAATAGCGCTACTGTGAATTTCAATCGATATTGGCTCTACCTGGCAGCGAACCCTTTACCGTCACGACTGCAGCAACTAAAATTGTAATTCCAAAAACGCAAGCGATTGTGCTAGCAGAGACAATCCAAAAAAAGGTTGATCGGATAGCCGGTATCAGCATACGTTGTGCTTATCCTCCCGTTGAGATTATGGATAATCCGCGTGCCATTATAAAACTTCTTAGTTCGACTCCAATAATGCATTTGTATTTGGTATGCAAAACTGATCCTAAGCGGAACAGGTTTCTAGCAAAACCTTCTCTATACGAGGAATTTGTTTGATACTGAATCGGATTAGATGATACATGGACTGTTGTTTTAGAAATGGAATATGTACAGATGCTTTTTTTATTAAGCTTACCACTTTGGTTGGTCAACGGTGGCAGAGGATTAAGAGTTAATGAAGGTTTATGGGGAAATCTTTTATAAGAACCTAGAAGCTCGATTTGTTTCTTTTATCCCTGATAAAGTGTTCTTGATAATTTAACATCAGTTACTCTGGTCTCGGTAACGTTATTGAGTACCCACCTATATGGCTTTGCAATGCTATTAGCTTCTTATGTTTGTGTGCTTTTGCAGGCAACATTGTTGAGCCGATTGGTGGGTTGGAGTTATTTCACCAAGACAATTTGTACTTGTGTTGTATTGGCAGAAATAAAATCATACATTTTTTATATTGGATCTACAAAAGAAATTAAACGTTTATGAAGTGAACCTCCCGTGAGGTTTTTGTCAATATTTTGGTTGAGTTTAATAAAAAAAACATGTATTACATGGCAAAAGGTGTCGGATTCTTTTCGCTTTAAAAAGAAATAAGTTAAAATAAACTGGTATCAAAGAAATATTGAACAAGATATGATGTTATAAAATAGTTTATTCTTAAAGTTTTTACAGCGGAAAAAGTCTGCTAATCATATAATTTATATTTAACTTAGACTGTTTTATAGAAAGTAGTATTGCCAAATATTTGAAGAACCAACAAAATGGAGTCGTTATTTTTGGAAGCCAGACCTTCAGTTAGACAAGCCAGCGTCATGAGATACTTGGTTTTAATTTTTACTGTCTGAATAAAAACGATTTCTTGGAATTTTGACCAGGTTATATGTGCACCAACCTTACACTTGCCCCTACAGATTCCCTGAGGAACAAATATAAGGCTCAAGTCGTGATGGAGTAATAAAACCACTGTCTATATGTTATGTTGTATTTGACTATTCATACATTTTAAATGGATGACAAAAGGAAATATGAAACAGACGGAAAAGAAACATTGTAAGCCTCCGAACAAGCGAAATATTGATATATGGCAGGCTTGGTTTGATTGAGCCTGTTCATTGGCAGTAATAGAAATGCATATTACTCTTCACACCGCTCTTGACTTTGATTGAGCGCAACTCAATAATTACACCCGTAAACAGTTCAATTTCGATCTATACCAAACGAAGGTGTGCATATGGCGGCAAACATGAAACCTTCAAAGTGGTTTTTTAGATAGCAACCAAACACCATCCATGTATTTTGTAACAAAATATTTTTTTGTATTTGCACTCCTTTCAAGAAATCAGAAAAGCTTGTCTAACATTATGCATATCTCACCAGTTGGTCTTTATGCTTATGTTTATTTTAATTGAATCAATGTTTGACAAATTCCATACAGCGTTTTCTTTGGTCTTCATTGAATGTTTTATATTAAATAAATGATATTTCAAAATAATTCGATGATTTTTTAAGCCAAATACGAATGGTTCGATATAATTGTCAGCCTTCGATTGAATAAATACAGCCAATTTAAAGCCAAATGTTTGTTTAACAGAAATTAAAATTATTGAAACTATCATCTATTTGGAAGTATATGTTTATATCGTTTTCGATAAATTTCCATAACGTAAGAACTTTCATCTATTCTAAACCTTTCTCCCATCCCCCCGCCCGCCCCCACCCACCCCCGCACCCCCCCCCCCCCCCACAAAAAAACACAGCTTAAGAATCCTCTGTTCATTAAGATGTGCTAAGAACTACTTAACTACTTCTCGTACTTTACAATATAGATTCGGATAGTCTTCAATAACCCCATAGATATACTATCTGCTTTTTAAATTTTGCCTTTGGTGTTGTCTGTGATATGCATGATTCATATTCACAGATCCCCTGTCAAAAATCTTTTTGTTTAGTTCCGCCCATTGTTTTCTCGTTTACGGTGTTTGTAGATGCAAACCAACCGTGATTGTGACAATAAAGGTTACAAATATTTATACGGAAACAAACCACATTTTTTGTTTGGATTAATTAATTAAATGGTACAATTGCAGTTTACCGGTACGTAAAAAATCCGCGAAATCGTAGTATTTTTGAGTAACTAAGCGCGCTCCGCGCGCGTTTTGGCTCCTTCGGCGCCCTTATATATAGAGGCGCGCGCAAGCGCGCCGATCTCTTTAAATCGGAAAGGTAGCGCAAAAATGATGCGATTTTTGAATTCCTCGTAAAAAGTTTCTTTTAGAACCTTGGATTACAACCAAGGTTATAAACTCCAAACGAAATAAAAATGTAAACATTGTAGTAAAGTTGTAAAATGACTTATGTGTACGACGATATTTACGAAATTTGTAAAAACCGAAGATATTTAATTGACTGGCTACAGAGGTTTGGTTTATTGGGTGATTTTGGTTGAGTGTGTAGTGTATGTGTTGAAGGTAGTGTTAGATTAGTAGAAGACAAAAGTTACAGCAAGGACGGTGTGGTTTGGCGTTGCAGCAATAGAAAGTGCAACAAAAAACTAGCGTAAGGGAAGGCTCCTGGTTTTCAGGCACGCATTTATTGCTGGAACAGGCTGTAAAGCTAACGTACTACTGGGTGTACGAACTGCCAGGGGAGTTCATCAGCAGGGAGTTGAAGATTGGTGGAGAGCACACAGTTGTTGACTGGAGGAACTTTGCTAGAGAGGTTTGTTTAAGTGTATTGGAACAAGACAGTGAACATATTGGGGGTCCAGGGAAGTTTGTAGAAATCGACGAAAGTAAGTTTGGTAAAAGAAAGTTTCATCGAGGCAAGAGGGTAGAGGGTGTGTGGGTTTTTGGGGGAATAGAGCGAGAGTCTAAGCGTTGTTGTTTTGAAGTGGTGGAAGACAGGAGTGCGGCAACACTGATTCCGTTGATAAAAAAGTACATCAGCCCAGGTACGACAATATTATCAGACTGCTGGAGAGCCTATTCTTCACTATCGTCTGAAGGCTATCTTCACCTGACAGTAAACCATTCCATTGAGTTCAAAAACAAAGAGACTGGTGCATGCACAAACCAGATTGAGTGTACTTGGAATGCAGTAAAAAGGTCACTCCCTAAGTCTGGTACCCAAAAACACTTTTATGACAGTTACCTAGTAGAGTATTGCATACGCAAGAAGTACCTGAAGGAAACTGACGATAAGTTCATAACCTTCCTGGAGCTGATCAAGCGAGTCTACTCGTGCAAGAAGAGGTCACCATTAACTGAAGTTGTCGCCCCGTCCTTGCACGACACAAGTGCCGACTTGTTCGATTAATGGTAAAATCTAGTTTTTTCTTTCGTATCGTTCGTGTTCCTGTTATATGTTTTATGTTATATCGGGGGCTACCGCCCCCGAACCCCCGTTTTTATGTTTTAAGCGAGAAAGAAAATGGCCGCCATTTTCTTTTTTTGTTTATCCTAGCATAGCAACGGAAGCGCACCTGCTCTGTCCGGTCAGACATGCGCAGAAGTGGTAAACAAACTCGTACCGGTAAACTGCAATCTATCCAATTAAATAATTAAGATACAGTAAAAGTAATGAATTGGGGAAGAAATCTGCACTAACACGAAATATGTTGTTAATATTTTTATTCCGACGTTTCGATTTATAATCTTCATCAGGGAATAACAACATCAATTGCGTGACGTCGTCAAAACGGCGCGTAAACGCCACTTTGACGCTGCCACAAAATAGCGGAAAAACGTATATTAAATTATGTAAATATATACACAAAGCAAACCCAAAATATGATAAAATAAAACATTGGATCTAAACGATACTAGCAGTTTCTACATAGAAGAAGAGAAAATTGAAAAAAGAAACTAACAATATTTTACTATCATAATAGTGATTTTGCTTACACAAGTAAAAAGTAATGGGAATTCACATGTAGCAACAATCTATAAAACATGAAGAAAGACAAAGCAACAACTTGCCAAAAACTAGGTTGATCATGGTGTGTGGGACAAACGAGAATGTAACAAAAGCCGCTTTTGATTAAAAAAGGTTGATTGAAGCAAACCAAGAATAAATAACTTAATTCACAAATCACAAAGGTATTATGAAATAATCAATCAAACTTCACATGTAACATGTCTCAGTTTTACTCGTTGGGTAAATTCCAAAATCTCTTTAATTGAAAATTTCTGTAACTAAAGATAAAAAATTAAACGAAATAGTTTGTATGCATAAATATAAATATCTTGTTGAAACATTTGTCTTTATTAACTAAGGCTTTTCACTTATTTTTGAAGGACTAATATAATAAAACACATTTAGTTTCGTTTAAATAGATGAAAAAGGAAACTTTGAAACCCAATGAACATGACAAATATCATAAGTTTACCTACATGTACTGAATCTATAAAATGCAAATTCTGCAGTTGTATATATATCATAAGAATAACATATACATTGAAATACGCCCAAAACGGGTTAAATCAATTTTATAATTATAATCTTTCACATTGGTTGTAACATAACGGACACCATTAATACTTAACAATACCTAATCACCGTTTCCGAAAATTAATTATCATATTTCCAAACAAGTAATCTAAAAAAGCGTAAGCGGCAAATCTGTAATCTACAAAAGCAAAAACAGCAAATTTCTGTAATCAATAATAGCATAAAAAGAAAAAAAAATTAAATCTACAAAAGCATTAACAGCAAATTTCTGAAACCTACAAACCTATAAGAAATACAACAATATCTCTCTGGATGTCTCTCATTCAAGTAAAAAATACTTTTCACAAAAATTTCATAATAACAAACGGCAAAAACGATCTGGACCATTGGTTATACTGTTATAAAGAGTTGTTTCTCGCATGTTGAAATGTCATTAGATTGCTTCTGGTCCCTAAGGGTTTCTTTTTCAGCAAAAAGTAATTTTGCGCAAAGACAAGTTGCTCCAACACACACTTAACTAAATGCTTATCGTGCCTTGTTGTCATTTCTTCCCTTGAAATGGTTATATGCATTGATTAAATCTACACATACGATCAAACCAAACACTAAAGCGAGAACGGTAATGCCCACTGCCCCTATTATCGCTGAGGATGGCCTTTTATCGTATGTGCTTTCGAACTTTTTGCGTGCGACAGCTGTCTTCTTAGGGTCAATCTTCGTATCATTCTCTAGCTTTTCCAGTATTTCTTCCATCGTCATTCTTTGGAATGTTTTATTTGGATAGCACAAAACAGGGCGAGATGTAGATTTTCTGATACTCTGAAAGAAACATTTTACTACTTATCGTTCATCTCCGTATTCAAACAATGATAAAATAGTAATAGTAATTTAACAGATAGATAGACAGAAAGCAAACTAAACAGAGATAATGTCAACAGCAAAGAATATTTTCCAGATGATAAGGAAAACAATCCAGGGTTGGAGGTTATAAAACTGAGTTTGGAAACCAGTCTCAAATCTCAAGCATCTGATTGGCTGAAATGGCGACCAGTCCCCATTTCAGCCAATCAGATGCTTGAGATTTGAGACTGGTTTCCATGCTCGGTTTTATAACCTTGGGCAATGGTTATAGGCTGCATCAACTTCTTACTCTCTTAAGAACAGACATGTACATATTGGCGCGCCGAAGTAACTCCTACCCACAACAAGATTATTTCAACATGTTTTTTTGGTAACTGTTCACAAACTTCTATCAAAAAGTCTTATAAAATCAAAAATTTAACAAGATTCCGAGATTTTGAGTTTTTTAAGTAAAAACACTTTCACACTTAAAACTTTTAAACACTTTAAACATATCGCTTACGGTATTTTTTTAATGAAATATATGTCAAAATATTACATGTTTTAATGTTAATTCTCAGTGCAATACCTGGAACATGCACATCTTGGGCAGCTTTTTTCATCAATCAGAACTGATCTTCTTTTACTGAGAGGAAATTTCCAAAGCAACTTTGACAATTCAATTGCTCTATTCATTTTTTGTTTAAACTAAACAAAAATGATGTATTTTTGTTATCCCATTACCGAACAAATCGTTTGTCTTTTATTATTTAAGGGCTTGTCACACTCCTCCCAATCCTATTCATCGATAAAAAGAAAATTATCAAAATCTCAATAACAGCAAAATGCTAAGGTGTGGACCTATGAAACGTAATTAAAACGGTATTATTTACTTTGTGCTCCTTGCATGTATAAAATTACATTATATTTGACATAAAGAAATAAATTTAATTTCCTTAACTACTACAACTCCAAGTTTTAGTATAAGCATCATTATGTTTGCTGTTTTCAGAAAGACAATAAATAAAACGTTTACATATAGAGCTCAAAACTGTTCCATAAGTGAATGCCAATAGAGAAAAAAAGTTAACAAAATAATTGAGTGTTTTCAGTTTTAGTTAAATTACATTTCATTTTAATGCATGTTTAATAAAGAACTACCTTCTATCCGCTGATAAAAAAAATAACACGAGAACATAAAATGATGGACCAACATATGTATTTCAATCTGGGCTCCGTCTAAAATAATATGTTACCAATTAGAGGTTCCTTATGTAAGTCGCAAATCGAGAAGAACGGTAGGTGGCATTGTTTTCCTTTCGGTCAAAGTAAATATTTTAACACAGTCAAGACTTTGACAAATTCTCAATGGTTTTCGTTCGGGTATACATTTCGGAGTCTGAAAATACAAAGTTTAGTTTTGTAGCTGGAATATTCGTGTACAAATCATTTTACTTCTGCTGAACTTAATCTGTCAACGTAGTCTCCCTATCGCATCCTTGAACCTGATTTAAACACCCAGTAGCAAAGTGTTTTGCTGCTGACCATTCCTAGGTGGTATCTCTTCGGGTTCTCACTTCCTTTTTTTGTTTAAACGACATTGTTGGGGTTTTAGAGTCTATGACTGTTCAAAGGAAAATCGTGTGAATAATATAAAACATAAATAAAAAAAACACGACAGTTTGTTTTTCTTTACTTTCGCACATTTCAATGTGAAAGAAAATATTTCTAAACACTTTTCCTTTCAACATTTTGGCTGCAGGGTAAGGCTGTGTTTCTCGGTGTGGCAATTCCTGATATGTGCTGATATGCATATTTAATTTATATACCTTTACTGTCTCAATACGGTTATTTTGTATATACATACACGCTCTAGAAAAATTGAACTATAAAAAACTAAGTAAATAACTTCAAAGATGAATCGAATATAATAACCAAAATGAATTTCAACACATGAATTGGTACTATGTAACCTTTAATAATAAATTCTTAACAAAAATGCTTAAAGGAATACGTTCGGCTGGTTATAACCTTTGTTTAAATGATAAAATGTATTTTGAATAATTCAATTTTCGTAATCAATTGATGACGACGAATACGATAATTGTATAACTTACTTTTAATTACACTGATAATCGTTTTTTCGAGCGTAGCATGAGAGCGGCCATTATTGACATCTCGTTGTCTCGCGAGAGATAAAACAACGAGGCGTGACGTCATTTACACACTTCCGTTTCATAACAGTTAACGATTCATACACGCAGAGATGAATGCAGGCAAATTTATTTATATGAAAACATTGCTATATGCGGGAAATTATTGCAAAGGAGCACAAATAGGAAAAAAATACATTATAGTTTTAGTGTATTTAGTGTTTTTACCTTCTTATCTTACATTTTGCTCAAGTAATTGCATCACTCACTAGGATTCAAAAGACAATATGTTAAATGAGAATGTGATACGCTCCGATCGCTAATTTGAAATTTTTCTTTTAGAATAAATTAACATTGAGTTTACTATTGTCCCCTCACGTCTCCTCAAATTAAATATGTCAATTAAGTTTTTCACACCATTTTAATATGTCACCCGATCTTCTTCGGAGCAAGCTGGCTAGTGAGATTAACGTATCAGTTAGAGGCAATGAACAATAACACGGGCATGTTAAAACTTGTTCCACTCAGTGTGCAACATTAAATTTAGATTTAAGAAAGAAATATACAATTTTACAGTAAATGTTCGTTTTGAAGTATTGAGTTGCACTCAACCCCAGGCTTAGCGGCGTGTGGATTAATATGCATTTCAATTAATACCCATGAACAAGCTTAATCAAACCGGGCCTGAAACATTTTCATATTTGTCAGGGTTCGGTGACTTTCAAAGTTCCCTTGTCATCAACTTAAATTTTCAAAAAAATACATTAATTCAATTCAGGGCCTTCCACAGGCCATTATGACATACAGGCACCGGTATGCCTTAATTTCTTAAACTTATTCGGGACGATTGATCTGCCGGTATGACTTTAATCTTGGTCGGGATGGATTCATATTCAATAAACAGCTCAATGTCCCCCAAGCCATTTGCACTGTTGTGGAAAACACCAACCGTTTACAACCCCCAGACAAATATCTGACAAGCTCTAAATTCGCCGACATCCGTTTATTCAAATTCGTCGTGTCATAAAGTTATTGTGTCTTCAGGTCGCAAATGAAATTTACAAGTCAAAAACGTTACAGTAAAGCAAATTAGCCAATGACGATCGATTTCTCTACTTTTTTCTGGGTAAACTCCGCCTTCCGATTAGTATGCATGTTGGTGTCTTTTGATAGCGCGGACCACCTGAAGTCGAGTAACTATTACGCAAACGATATAATTATTCTTTTTGCGCCAGGAGAAAAACATAACTATGTGAATTTAGTGAAAACAAGAATTATTCGACTGTTGAATAATAAATTCAAGAAAGATGTATTTTCAGGGATCTAGCTATTACATTTTAAAAAAAGATCATTGGTACTTGTTAATACAAAATTAAAAAGTGGTTAATTTGATCGCTCCAGGTGCCGCATACAACAATGACGCTAGATCGCTGAATTTAAACGTTTACCTCAAATTTAAGGACATCGTGTATACACGAAGTAAACGCATTTTGGCCGAAAAATCTGCAAAGTCGATCAGGAAAAATATCACAAACTTTACACCTATATATTGGCCTCACTACATACTCTTAAACAAGAAAATATGTTAAAACGTGCTACAATTCTCGGCATTCTTTTGTAATTAATGGTGGTACAACAAGCAGTTTCTTTCAATCTTGGCTAATTCAGTTTCAGAATTTTCAGGCTCAAAATCATACACTATTATATATTTGTTAAATGAATGAATATTCCATTGTTGAGGATGATAAGAATTGGACATAAAATGGTAACAATATGAACCGGAAGTGTGTAAATGACGTCATCAGCAGGTGCGCGCATCGAAAAAGAAACAAACATGGCGACGGTCATCGCTGCCCGCCGATTTTGCAAATAACGGATCTTTGACAGGAGATAACTTTGTCAATATTTAACATAAAATAAAGTTCTATACGTCAAAATGACGCATAAGTAACGCTTAATAACATAGTACTGGTGAAATCCAGCCAAACGTATTCCTTTAACGCGATCGAAAGGCGTTCTAATGAACTATTATTCATTTGTTAATATATTTAGCAGCTTAGTTGGCTATCTTTATGAACAGAGATCTCTTAAGCTGTTGTACTTAATCTTGTTTCTTGGTGGATAGGCTTAGAATAGATGGAGGTGCTTACGTTAGGGGAGTTAATCGAAGCCATATTAACTTCACTATGGATGAAAGTTTCAATGATTTTGTTAAACAATCATTTGAATTTGAAGATGCGTCATTGTTGTTTACTCAATCGATGGCTGATTATCATATGAATAAAGTCATTTTTTTAATGTAAGACATATTTTTGGATAGACAGCTGTATGATTATTTATCAAACATTGAGCCAGTAAAATAAACATTGGCATAATGGCCGACTGCTGAGATACGTATAAGGTTAGACAAGCTTTTCAGGCTTCCAGACGGGAGTGCAAATACAAAAAAATTTACATTTGGTATTTACTCTACCTGGGATCGAGCCCGCACCGTCACGGCGACAGCGCCTACCCTTGCAATTCCGACAACGCAACCAATTTAGCTAGCCGGAACAATCCCCAATAAAGGTTGAACAGATAACATATTTCATATTTATATATTTATGAGTGAGACAATTTCTGATTTGCATATCACAATTCTCACAGTTATAACTTTAAAGTGCCAAACTATCAACAAAAGTAAAAATAGTAAAACAATATATAAAGACTTGTTTGTGGAATTCTGTTTGTGCGTTTTCCTTGTGTGACTTTTCACAGTAATTTTACTCTATCTTTACAATCATGTATTTACCAGATTTTTCAACATTTTCTACTTGAAGGTCCATTTTAATTTAAAATGCCGCTATTACCCTCATATTTATAAAACTTTAATATTTTTTGTTTGTTAAAGAAAACCGAGAGGTTGGTACAATTTGAGTATAACAAGCTCAAAAGCATCTTAACATATAAGAAGTTTCTTATAATCAGAATTACAATGTTTATTATCATCATTGTCGCTGTTGTAATTGGCCAGTCATAACATTATCATTATATCTAAAAAGTCTTAGGAACTCAATAATTACAATAATTATCTTCTTCATTTTCTTCTTCTTTTTCGTGTTTGTTGTTGATTTTGTTGTAATTACAAAATATCATCGTCAGGAAAAGCAGCAAGAACACTTTTCTTCAAATGCAGATTTTTTCTAACAAAATTATACTTTATATCTTGTCTTAACTTTAGAGATTTGGATGGATGGATGAATGTATATATGTATGTATGTATGTATGGATGGATGGATGGATGGATGGATGGGATGGGATGGGATGGGATGGGATGCCGGCAGAATTGTGTTCGTATAAGTTAAAGAACTTTTGTACCAATTAAAACTTACCACGTTATCCGTTTAATTACCGAAAGGCTCTGTATGTGACTGCACGCTGAATAATTTAATTCATTGAAAATCTATTTCTTGGCTAGCTTGCACAAAGGCTTTATATTAAAATAACTACTTAACTGAAAAAGAAAACATCGTTATTCATCGTTTCGTCTGACTTTCTCATGTCATGTTTATTTAGCAGCTGGTAGAATATAAGAAATTGATTTTCAACAATTATTCCTCTTCAAACATGCTTTATCTATCGATAATCTAAACTAATTTTAACTAAATCTGCAAGGATTCAATTTTCAACTTTTTATTCCATTGGTATTCAATCAGGCAGCCTTTGAGCTTGTATAAGTTTAAGTTTGTCTATTGCATAAACATGAAAACAGCAGAAACAATGCTGTTTATTCTTATATTTGGAATTGTTATAGGTAAGGTTAATAAGATTTTTCCTTTCTATTTGAATCGCTGCCACAAGATTACCTAAATGATTCAGAAAAAAATTGACATATTTTACAAAATATACTTGGTTGCCCGGTTAGCTCATTTGACATGTAGCGTACTTGCAATTTCATGGCTAGGTGTTGTCGCCGTCCGGGTTCACTAATTGGCACAACGCCATTTTTAATTAATATATCATAACGAAGGCAATTAATAAATCATAACAAAGGCAATTAATATATCATAACGAAGGCAATTAATATATGATAACGAAAGCAATTAATATATCATAACGAAAGCAATTAATATATCATAACGAAGGCAAATAATATATCATAACGAAAGCAATTTATATATCATAACGAAAGCAATTAATATATCATAACGAAGGCAAATAGTATATCATAACGAAAGCAATTAATATATCATAACGAAGGCAATAAACATATATTAACGACGGCAGTTAATGTGTCATAACAAAGGCATTAATGTACAGTTTAGTCAATCTTAAAACTGATTTGTTATTTTTGTTTGGACCAACTATTATTATTTTAATTATTCTGTGGAGAAGGGAAAAAACAAGAGAAGAAACTAAATAACATCCCTTGGAACTTGACAAACTAATCGAAGGAAACTAATAACATTTTTGTTTAGTGCTGAAAATGTTTTACTTAGAAACAAACAACAAACAACAAATGATTTATCATCTTAAAAACTGGGACTTGTAATTGTTAGAGATCCAACCAGCAAATTCTGATGATTTAAAAGAAGACATTCGTTTTTGTGGCGTTTGTCATAAAAATCAAATGTTGGTTAACTAAGGACGCAAAACACAACTTTCAGTCATTTTATTGTATTGAAGTTAAATTAGTTCTATGTCGACAGTAAAATAAGGAAACGTAGTCATGAACGGAAAAGAAACTTGTTTTAAACATTTGAAATTAAATTATTAAAGTCATTCGGATCATGACTATGTACGGCGTTTTTGTTTCTTTTTCACAGTATGTGAATACAAATAAGTTATGCTCATGGTTGTCTGTCATTTGCTACACTTTTAAATGGTTTCGAAATATCGAAACACCGAGTTTGCAAGTTCTCGAGTTCCGGATCATTTGATGATTGTCATCTTTGACTTTATTCTGCTCATATTTAAATAATATATAAGTAGTTGTAAAGTTTTCTATAGAAAAATGGCAAGGGGTATAATACTCAATAGAAAAAGGATAAGGGTGTAAAAAACCCTTTACCCTTAAAATTATCTGGAGCTCTGGTGAATTGAAAATTAGACGATGACACCATAGAACTAGCCGTGTACTGAACACGTGAAAATTGTCTCTAAAACAACACAGCGATTACATTTTTTTGAAACTGAAAAGTACCAAAAGAGAGACATACAACGTATAAATCATGTTCCATTTAAAACCATTTCTAGTCATAATGGAAACAAGTCTAGTAAGAATGATGATTATATTGTATTGTTCTCTAGTCAAACTGGAGATCGTTTTCTAATCAATTAGCAGTCAGCATAATGAATAGTCAGAATTTTTAAAATCTCTGAAATGTTGTCAGGTCAAATAAAATCCAGGAAATAAAACAAAATGTGGATTACAATGAACAAGTTTAAAGAACAAAACGGTTTTAATAAGTGATAAACTTTATTTTTCATCAATAGCAATAGATAAATAGTTCAAAATGCATAGTTGTGTTCAGTTCAAACAGGTTAAAAGATATTATTACAGTGAGTTTTATCATCCGAAAAATAACACAGAATTTAAAAACATCAGCTTTCAAGATTTACATTTTGATTAACATCTGATGATATTAATTTAAGCTTAAGCTTATGACTGTTCAACTTGGAGAAAGATTTTCATTGGTGGCTGATTTAGGCCATTTCGTTTTATCGTTATTTCGCCGCGAAATAACTCCAAAAGAAACGACCAAATAACGAAAAAAACGCCATGGGAAAAAACGAAACAATGAAAACCCGCCACGCGAAATAACGAAAAACCGCTATTTTTTCGCGAAAAAACGAGAAGTCACCATGCAAACTAAGGCAATATTAACTCTATAACATAGCCATTTTCTTGCTTCACCAGGCGTCTTTTCGTTGTTTCGCTTGTGTTATTTTGCACCAAGAGCGATGTTTCGTTATTTTGCGTGGCGTTTTTCGTTATTTTTCTTTTTCTTTCGCGTCGAAATAACGAAAAACCGAAATTGCATAAATCAACCATCATACTTTTTCAGTTCTAATTTTGTGATTGTGTGCCTTGATGTTACATGTAAAACACTTGATTTGAATAATACATTTAATTTTAGGTGTGGCTCTTGGGTGTACTGAGGTTGTACGAACTTGCAATAACTGTTATCTAAGCTTACCACCGACCGACCACGACCACTGTGTAATAAACCAAACAAGCAACACACCACAATCGACCTGTTTAGGGTACTTGAATAACAACGGCGGTCTAATGGCCGTCACATGGAATGCCTTGAACACGTATCTAAATCAACCTAACTACTGTAAACAGTTTAACTGTTCTCATAATTTTACCACGTCCAGTATTAATACCACAACCTATACCAAAAGCTGCAATGCAGGTATGATTTTTCTTTACATAGGATTTATTTGTGAAGGGTATTGTTGCGGGCTTACTCATGTTTTTGAAAGCTTTTTATTTGTCTTGGAAAACTGCGGCTTTTAACCTGTGTCTTTGTCTAATATATGTTATTTATCTTTTGATTGTCAAATACATGGTTGTATTTCAAGCCTGGATGTGCTATAAGCCGCTTATAAAGTTCTTAAAAGAAAAAGTAAGTTGTGGAGAAAAGTTGTAATGTTTTCTATATTTTCCTTTACTAGACTGCAACAGTGTTACACTTCAAACAAATTCCTCTAGACGTGTTGCATCGAGTGAAACCCCTGTAAACGTCACGCATGTATCGGAAGATGTGTGTGTGAGTATATGTATTGAAATGGCATACAAAGGAGTGAATTGTGTAGTATCATATAACGGCACTTGTTACCTGTATGAGGAAAGTAAATGTACAGGGGGATCATGCAGTACACAACTGGCAACCAATAGCTCGACAGTAATCGCTGCAAAATGCGATTTTGCAGGTAACATTTTAAACAAAAGCACACAAGCTGGGCCCAAAATCTTAAAACTGAGATTAAAGACGAGTCTCAACAAGCATATACCAGTCGCCAGTTTAGCTAATCTGGGTTGAAGGTTATAAAGCTAAGTTTGGAAACCAGTCTCAAATCTCAAGCATCTGATTGGCTGAAATGGCGACCAGTCGCCATTTCAGCCAATCAGATGCTTGAGATTTGAGAATGGTTTCCATGCTCAGCTTTATAACCTTGGGCACAGAAGCTTGAGAATTGAGAGTGGTCTCACGCTATTGTTTTATGATCTTGGGCCCAGGGACTCAAAATCACACAGTCTGCACACAATATACTTATACTATCAATTTGACCGATTAAGCCGCAACACCCAAACGGTAGACTTAATAAGCATGGAACATGTGTTTATGCATGACATCTTAAAATTTTATAAGTTTATTTTGCAAGTGTTTCACAAAGAAAAAGGACTTTTTACCACACTCAACACACGGTACATACATGCTGGTATTGGATAATAACACCTACCGGTAATGAATGTACAGGGAGACATTTTTACAAACACCACACGGCACGAACAACGCTACTGTAATTTTCAATAATATAAAAAGAAAATTTGAAAGTCACCGAACACAACAAAATGAACAATTGAAAAACGTCGAGGAAGATTCTGCAGTAAATAAACTTATAGACAAAAGTTTTGTCCGATATGGTTTTTCATGATATCTTTTAAACGAGCAAAGTTAAGTCCTTGAAATTGTATCTGCTTTATATCGCCTGTATTAAAACCGGTTTCTTAATTTTTATTTTCGTCTGATTGCATATATATTATTATATCCTCTTTCCAACGATAACAACTCAAATCTATGAGTGTGTGATAAAAATAATAAAGTTATTGTACAAAATATGTAAACCGGACAAGACTTGTGTCCATTAGCATATATCGAACCTAAAACGTAACATTGTTTTCATTTAGTAGTTTAAAAAAAACTTCATATTAGAGGCCATTTGCGAAACGCTTGTTTGTGATAAGTCAGTTTAATTTAGTGAACTTGTTCTTTTCAGATAATCAAAAAGTACTCCAATGTCAGTTTGCTTGTAAATTAAGCCAAGTTTATTCGTGTTAGTGTAGTAGTGTAACATCTGTTTCAAAAAGCTTTTATTATTCCAGTGTGCCCGATGTTAACTCTTGAAAACGGCTCTGTCAACATGTTAAGCAGGATGGTTGGCAGTACTGCTACTTTCAACTGTAACACTGGTTACGTTACGTCGGAATCAACAACAGTAACATGCCAGCCTGATGGAACGTGGAGCTCAGCGGTCCCTACCTGCCAAGCAGTCAGCTGCGGAACGCCGAATGCGCTTTCAAATGGCAACGTATCAGCTCCTGTGACCAAATACCTTGCAACAGCAACATACTTGTGTAATTCAGGTTACAACTTATCTGGTCAGAATTCCACAACTTGTCAGGCGAATGGAACTTGGAGCGGGACAATGCCGACCTGTAACCCAATCAGCTGTGTAACGCACAGTACCCCCTCTAATGGAAGTATAAACGTGACTTTGACCACATACCTTGCAACAGCAACATACTCGTGTTATTCAGGTTACAACTTGTCTGGTCAGAATTCCACAACTTGTCAGGCGAATGGAACTTGGAGCGGGACATTGCCGACCTGTAACCCAATCAGTTGTGTAACGCCCAGTACCCCCTCTAATGGTAGTGTAAACGTCACTTTGACCATTTACCTTGCAACAGCGACATACTCGTGTAACTCAGGTTACAACTTGTCTGGTCAGAATTCCACAACTTGTCTGGCGAATGGAACTTGGAGCGGAACATTGCCGACCTGTAACCCAATCAGCTGTGCAACACCCAGTATCCCCTCTAATGGTAGTATAAACGTCACTATGACCACATACCTTGCAACAGCAACATACTCGTGTAATTCAGGTTACAACTTGTCTGGTAAGAACTCCACAACTTGTCAGGCGAATGGAACTTGGAGCGGAACATTGCCGACCTGTTACCCAATCAGCTGTGTAACACCCAGTACCCCCACTAATGGAAGTGTAAACGTCACTTGGACCACATACCTTGCAACAGCAACATACTCGTGTAATTCCGGTTACAACTTGTCTGGTCAGAATTCCACAACTTGTCAGGCGAATGGAACTTGGAGCGGAACTTTGCCGACCTGTAACCCAATCAGCTGTGTAACGCCCAGTACCCCCACTAATGGAAGTATAATCGTCACTATGACCACATACCTTGCAACAGCAACATACTCGTGTAATTCAGGTTACAACTTATCTGGTCAGAATTCCACAACTTGTCTGGCGAATGGAACTTGGAGCGGGACATTGCCGACCTGTAACCCAATTAGCTGTGTAACGCCCAGTAACCCCTCTAATGGTAGTGTAAACGTCACTTTGACCACATACCTTGCAACAGCAACATATTTGTGTAATTCAGGTTACAACTTGTCTGGTCAGAATTCCACAACTTGTCTTGGAACTTGGAGCGGGACATTGCCGACCTGTAATCCGGTTAGTTGTGGCACACCTCCTGTCCCTAGCAGTTGCAATGTCTCTTATACCGGAACAACATACTTAGAATCGGTATTTTATGAGTGTTTTTCTGGTTACTTGTTAATAGGCGAGCGAAACTCGACGTGCCAAGCGAACATGACTTGGAGTGGTTTAACGCCAACATGTCAACCTATAGATTGCGGACAGCCGTCTGCACCTAACAACGGAATTGCGCAAGCAGAAATTACACACTATTCACATCTTGCTCTTTATGACTGCGAATTTGGTTACAGACTTGAAGGTCAAAACACATCTATGTGTCTTTCAAACGGCACTTGGAGCGACAGTGTACCGTCATGTGTAGTCATTAACTGTTCGTACCCAACTCCACCTAGCAATGGTTCAGTCAATTTAACGGGGACAACTTACATGGCAAGGGCGGACTACTCTTGTGATACAGGTTACAATCTTACTGGACATAACGTAAGATTTTGTCAGCTTGATGACACCTGGAATGGAACAGATCCGCGTTGTGACCCTGTAGATTGCGGAAACCGAACGGCACCAATGAATGGATCAGTTAACCTAAATGGTACAACTTACCGTGAAACAGCAGTTTACAAGTGTGAGCCAGGTAAAAAAATATTAATAATAATAATAGTAATAATAATAATAATTATAATAATAGTGATAATAATAATAATAATAATAATAATAATAATAATAACGATAATGATAATAATGACGAATATGCAGACGACGACGATGATGATGATGATGATGATGATGATGATGATGATGATGATGATGATGATGATGACGATGATGATGATGATGATGATGATGATGATGATGGTGGTGATGATGATGATGATGATGATGATGATGATGATGATGATGATGATGATGATGATGATGATGATGATGATGATTGTGATGATGATGATGAAAATGATGATGAAGTGATAATGATGATAATTTTCATATCTAATAGAAAAAAGTGCTAACAAAGTAGCTATGTCCACATATCTTGCAGGTTTTGTACTTGTTGGGCAAAACATTTCTGTTTGCCTGGCTGATGGCTTTTGGAGCACGGAGGTTCCATTATGCGATCCTGTTAATTGTGGCAATTTGTCGGATCCTGAAAACGGAATAGTTTCCGTGACGGAAACAACTTACACATCAGTGGCCTCATATCAATGTAATTTCGGATACCGATTGGAAGGAGAAAACATGACAGAATGTTTATCAAACAGCAGCTGGAGTAATGCAAAACCAAACTGTACAATGATAGGCTGCGGACCCCTTAGTAATCCTGAAAATGGATTTGTTTCCATGCCTAATGGAACCGATGTTGGAGCGAAAGCCACGTACTCTTGCAAGCCTGGATTCAAACTTTCACACGCAAACGGAAGAAATTGCGTGAATGAGAAGGCAAACAATCAATGGACCGGGAAGGAGCCAACATGTGCAAAACGCAGTAAGTAGTTAAGACTTTTTGTAGTTATTTGAGTTATATTGTTATCACAGATTAATGTGTTAATTTGATAAAAAATTTGAGGATTAAAAATTCGATCTATAAGTAACATTCAGGAATTGGGAAGAATAAACTTATGTTACCGACTATAAGAATAAAACATTATAAATTTGAGGAATAACGTTTCTTACATGTGTCACAGATAAGTAAAAAAATAGATACAGCATTGTAATGGAAATCGAATAATAAGCTTTTTATAGGTTTATTTTATGGATTCCGAAATGTTTCCTTTCGCGTTCATTATGTAAATAGAAAGAAAATAATCTGGTGCCCTGCACCCTTCACGATTATACCTCTTAATGATGGTCTTTATTGAGTATTAAATAAAGAGCGATAATTTTAGAGTTCTAACTGACTTCCCTTTTGGAAGATTATTTTATTGCGAATTTATTGTGTAAGGTTCTTCAAATTAGGTCATCGTCACATAAATGTTGTTGTTTTTTCTTAAAAGTATTAGAGTGAGTGATATCTTTGCTTTTTGGGGATAATTCGGTTTAAAAGACAGACGGTCTGTGGTCAAGGTTTTAAAGCTGAGCATGGAAACCAGTCTCAAATCTCAAGGATCTGATTGGCTGAAATGGCGACGGGTCGCCATTTTAACCAATCAGATCCTTGAGATTTGAGACTGGTTTCCAAACTCAGATTTATAACCTTCAACCCTGGACTTTGAAAAAGCTTCAGAATCGTGTTTGCTCTCAGTAGAACATTGTGTAGAACGTTTATTTGCGTAACCATTTACTGAAAGCATTTATTCGCAAGATCATTTTGTAGGATCGCAGAGGCAATTTCTACATGTCTCTTTTCCTAACAGAACCTACTGTAAAACGCTTAAATTTCGCGAGGTGCAATTTTCGCGATTTTTTGTCAAAATTAAAATATTTTCATTATTCGCGTATGTTTGAATTCGCGATGGCTAAAAAGGTTTTATATGTGTCGTTTGTGTGAAAACAGTTCTATTTAAAGTAGACTATTTCGGATATATTTATTTTCGGATATGTGGAAACACATTTTATTCGCGCTATATTTTAATTTGCGAGGTTAGCGATTCGCGAATATTAGCGAAAATAAAACGAACGCGAATAAAACCAGTTCTACAGTATTACAGCAATCATGAAATTGGCAGAACCTTTAACCTGGTTTCTCAAACAATTGGCCGATATTTTTTCACTGGAACCTATCCTGTTTTCGTTAGCTATCTGATTGTCCAATTACTGTTTTAACGTTGTTTGAACATGGTAGTTAACGTATGAAGTAACCATGTTACTTTCAGAGTATCAGAAGATATACATCAAGCCCTGTTTGTGCTATCCAAACAAAACATTCCAAAGCATGACGATGGAAGAAATACTGGAAAAGCTAGAGAACGATACCAAGATTGACCCTAAGAAGACAGCTGTCGCACGCAGCAAGCTCGAAAGCACATACGATCGAAGGCCATCCTCGGCCATAATAGGGGCAGTGGGCGTTACCATTCTCGCTTTAGTGTTTGGTTTGATTGTATGCGTTGATTTATTCAATGCATATAACCATTTCAAGGGAAGGCAGAACAAAAATAAGCCAGATAATCATATTTGATATCATATTTGGTACTGATTTATTTTCAAGTAATCTTACCAATGTTTACGTATATAAAATAACGCTCAACAGTAAAATTTTTTCATTATTTATTTCCTACTTTTAAAATCATATTTAGTATATACGAGGACGATTATTTTAAATGTAATGTTTTTAAGATGCCTTTCTGTTTATTCTTACTTAAGTTTAGCATTAAAATTAATGCAATCGCCTACCTGAAATAATTTCTAGTTTCCGTTCAAAGTAAATCGTTAAGAAATTGACCAACAATTGTCAATTAGTACAACTTTTATCTTACACTTCTTGACTTATTACAGTAGTTAAACTAAATGACAATAAGTATTAATCAAATATAAAGCACTACAAGGATTTATCACTGGAAGTAGTCAATGATGATTCCGGAGTTCAGGAGTGAAATATATTTTTTGTTTTACTGGTATGCTTTGAATGCACACTTTGATTGATTTTGACAGAAAAATTACATAAATGGCGCCAAAAAATAGTTACTTTTTAACGTTAGGTCTTTAAGTCTTATTCCCAAACTTTAACCAGTTTTCTAAACGTTCTCGTTCGGAATATTATGTACCATTGGGTACCAACGGGAATAAATTGTGAACATAAAAAAGAAAGTGGATTAATGAGGATTTCACTTTTTAATTACTTGAAGGGTCATCACCATCATCATCATCATCATCATCATCATCATCATCACTGACTTCAAACCCCTACTACCAGGTAATTATTTGCTGGATCACAACATGCATTTAGACAATTGACAAGTGCCGAAGAAAATGCCTCAGAAAAACTTGAACACAATAGATCAACATCAGTAAGCCCAACAGCTGAGATTTAAAAAGCTTTCAGATCTAACATGACCTAACAGCATAACTGCCATAAATAGGTTACTTATTAAATCACATGTCTTAATATTAAGTTGCGCTCTACCATTTGCTAGGAGGAGTGAGCAGTAATAAGCATTTCCATTACAGCCCATGAACAGGCTCAATCAAACCAAGCCTGCAATATTTTCATATTTGTCGTGGAATAGGAATACCAATACCCTTTCAATAACAATAACAACTTTTTAGATTTAACTCTATCAATGTTTTAATATGCTAATATATTAGCAGAGTAATAATGCTAAACAGTTTAATATAGTATTACATAAAGTCCAATGAAATCAATTATTTCAAATAAAAAGATAAGAACAAAAACAGCGATAAAAAAACATGGTTTTCACAATTCTTTATTTCATTCTCTATTTTAATAATCGAATTGTCACTCAATATATTTAAAAAAAATAACAACATTACAATAAAATAGATTTCTTTGGCAATAGGTAATGAAGCAACAAAACGTAAATAAATAGAAACAATATCAAAAATATCAAAAAGAAGTTTTAAAAAATATTTTACAGCCTTTACATATATAATAATCAAAATTACATGCTTCAGAAACATGCACACAACATACATGCATTCCTCGCTCACAAGCATCACATTCAATCCATTTTATTTCACCACACTCATTATAAACAGGCCCATATAAACCACACACACCACATCTATCTTCCGTCACTCTCACACAACTTGCAGCTTCATTCACACCAACCGGCATGTCAAAGAGTCTGTATTGTTGTCACTGTCGGAGAGGTGGTCTTCAGTGTCACAGTCGCCATTTAAAGAAATAAACACACGAGGAATCTCCTCTTCCTGTACAGTCAATGGACCACAATTCCCTTTCAACCTTGGTAATAACATGATCCACACACTTGTTCCAATATTCAGGGGTTATCAGTACTTTTGAAGCTTCGAATAAGATCTTGGTATCAGCAAGTTTGAAAGTTGAATTGTTTCTGGCCACATGACACTTCATTGTAGCCCACACAAGCTCTATGGGATTCAACTCACTATGACGTGGGGGGGGGGCAAAAGAATGACACTGTGACCAGCAGCAATAGCTAGCTCATCAATTATGTACCTTGGATGAGGTTTATTCCTACGAACTAAATCCAAAAGTTCTGCCCTAACCATATCGTCCGTAAAGTATATTCCTTTAGTCCGAAGCCAGTTACGTATGTCCTCCTTTTTTGTCGCAGTATCTGGTGACTTGGAGTCCTCCATCTTAATTGAATGGTAGCTGGCATTATCTATGACAATTATGATTGGTCCTGGTAATACCGCAAGAAGGGTATTTTTCTACCTGTCGAAGAAGTGTTTGTGATTCAGTTCAGAGTGATAATCTCAAGTATCACACTTAGCCACAAACACTTCTACGGCTGAGGGTATTAACCCCACATCTCAGTAACCAATTAGGCGCTGACCTTTAAATCTCTTCTCTTTTCCACTTTTGTGAAACCTAAAAGTAAGAAAGATAAAACTTATAGTTATGACTGTTGTTGTTCCAATCATTGAATAACTGAAGATATTACATTTCAAGTTTTATTACAATAGTTCTTAAGCTAAATAAATATATTAATCCTTATAAACAGACACATTACAGTGTTAATAATGGGCTGTATCTTTGGATTTTTTTTAAGCAGATGATTTCTTTTCTGTTCAACATCAAGTTTCATTTCAATATTAAACATTATAATGCAAAAAAGACAGCATGCTGATGTTGTTATTGCATAACTAAAATCATGTAATTAACTAACACAATAAATGGTTGGAACTGATGGAAACTCCTACAAGTATTACAGGGGCACAGGCATTGTGCTAAAAAGTTGCTAAATCAAAGGAAAGGGCCATAACTCAGTTAACACAAATGGTCACTTGTTGCTCTTCTTACATTCTATTGGCTAACAAGTTCCTCTTTATAAATAAAGTTTTTTTGATTCTGACACTGTCATTGAATTGCAACTGAAGTATAGAAAATGAAAATACACTCAGATCTGCCACAGTGACAGGGCCATGTCCGTCTTTTAAGTTACCTATTGATGAAGTTTACCACAAATTTTAATTATCTCGTTTTAATATTTAAAACTGTAGATAGTTAGATATAGACATAATCTTGTTTTACTTGTATTATATTTTAACAATGCTACAGCCATAATAACACTTTTATAAATAGATAACCTTTATTGCATGAAAAAAACTGTGTCTACAGATCAAAACCAGCCCGTTTTCCGTGCCCTCTGATCTAATGTCACCAATGTACCGGCAGATCTTGAGATACACTGTTTTCCCATGTTATAAGAGGCGTTATGTAGGCCTATGTAAAAGTTTACTGCATGAGATATGGTTGTTATCTACATGCTAAAATCTCCTCAGGCTCAACACTGTTCGCATTTAATTCATTAGGTTATTTCTGACCAAGCAGCAAAAGTGTAGTCTACTGTGTAGATCCTGATCTGGCATGTTCCATATCATCTGGATCTACAATGTTGCACATGCAATTAAATCCATATGTATGCAGTAGACTTAACTGACCAACTACAATATTATTTGGACAGGGTTTAGGTGTGATATTTAATTTGTTATGTATCATAACATCTTTACACAATTCATTTAGTCTGATAAGTACAACACTTTTACATAGGTTGAACCTTTTGTCTTGTACAGAAATATTGAAACTGTATCTACCTTAATCTAAGTTTTAACAGTGTTCGATGGATGGCTGATGTCAGTTCTCTGTCACTTGCCGTTTTATTCTATATCTCCCATAGATCTCTCTTCTCAAAACACCCTGCTGGAAACTGTTCATTCCTAGCCTTGTTGTGCTTCTTGTTACAGGCACCTCTTCATTTGGCTGAAATGAAATAATTGTTGAGTAATATCAAAATATTTAAACTTAGTGTTGATGCTTTGCCGGTCTAAATAACCAAGTGGGAGCAAGAGAACATTTTTATTTTACTTTGACTGCAAAATCTGTCAATTATCAACCAAAACAACTCGTGTATACCGGGTAAGTGTTTCTGCGTGATTTACAGGGGAAGGAAAATCTTCTTTGGTTTACGTGCTACTGTATATGTGTGACGTCACGTCTTCAAGAATCTCAAGTAATGTATTCAAGTTAGTGACGTCATTCAGAAAATAAGATTGCGTTAACACGGATATTAAACAGCGTATGGAAACAGAAAAATCAGTCTCCTCGGGCAAACTGTTTTTTCGGGAACTCGGAGGAGCCTCGTTTCCGAAAAAAACCCGGTTCATCCTCAGTGACAGATTGCTCAATCTTCACCTAACACTCGCGCAAGATACTTAATCACACGCACACAATCTTACAGTGATGTGTACATGTACCACAGAAATAGAATTTACAAAATTTAATCTTTGTTCCTATGATTTTTAAAATGTAGATAAACGAAACAACAATGTAATCGTGTTAATTTAGCTATTTTATCTGTTTTATTCTTGCTTAATTTCTCTTCTTTTTCAAACCAACGTGAATAGTATTACTCAAAAGTCCAGGTAGTTTATCTACTGTAGTGAATCAATTGTAGGTTTTATTGTAGATCTAGTGTTTGTTTTAAAAAAAAAAGGTGAAATATGCATATCAGGAATCGCCACATTCAGAAAAACAGCCTTCCCATATAGTCAATAATAAGAGAGGGGAAGAGAGCATGTTAAGAGAGATAAGTTTAAGAAATAAATTTAATAACTTATTGAAAAATGAGTTCTTTCGATAACTTCTTTAAATTTTGTTTTTTCTTGCAAGTAGCGAACTAACAAAAATCATAAACAAATATCATTACAAGCAATACTCTATATAAACATACAGAGATTGGCGTCGTGGTCGGCATCTAGGTAACAATGTATGGCCTACCAGATCCACTCTCTATTTTTGCATTGCTCCGTTCATTTAGACGAAATTAATTTTCAATAAAAAGGTTAAAAATTTTACACGACCGATGTACATGTAAAACAATTCAACGCCTTTTTGGTTAAATAAATGATAGTAAATCAAGAATAAAATAGCGATGAATAATGACATGTTGTATAACAATTAGTAATACATTAGTAATAAGTTACTTTTGGGTGGTCAGCAGAGCATATGCATTGTTTCTATGCACTTCTGAGTGAGTTTGGGCAGTATTGTAATTTCATGATTTTTCGCAAAAATTTCACAGGTTCGTGGTAATGAAAAAAAAAATGCGATTTTGAGCAAAATTTCAGCATCAAGAATTCTTGCCTGGAGGTGAATCATTTTCAAGCTAGTGTCACCCTGATCACAAAAAGGTATCAAATGACTTAGTATTGAGCTCACTGATATTTCAGTCATGCTTAGTGGATGGGTGGGGGTGCTGGGATGACCAGATTGAACAGTTTTTAGGGGTAATAAGGTACTTTTTGGTGGTCAGCAGTGCATATGCATTGTTTCTAATCAATTCTGAGTGAGTTTGGGCAGTTTTGAAATTTCATGATTTTTCGCGAATATTTCACAGGTACGCGGTCATGTTTCTTTATTTAAATATTTCAAACACCTATAACAATAATATCAAATTATTAATTTTTAATAAACAATTTTCGTTTACAAATTTTAAGTTACTGACTTTCCAATAAATTATAAACATGTGCGAGTTCAATATCTAATACGTCGTGTTTGTTGATTATGTGCTTTTGTTTAAGCACTGGCAAGAATCTTTTAAGGTACACCCGACAGCTAAGCAGTATCTTAAAGATTCTAAAATTATTTTTTCTGGTCAACCTTCTGACGAAGATTTCTGTTTTCTCAGCGAAATAAAGTTGGTAATTTTTTTTATCTTTCTCACTTATCGACCTGTCAGATTCTTTTATAATGTTTAGCAGAAAATGAAATTTAAACTGGTTTTTGTTGTTAATAATAATAATAATAAAACAGTATGAACTAAGACACGGCTTCTCTTGGAAGCTAAATATAGAAAGTGAAGGATAACATAGATCCATTTATAAGGTACATGACTGTTTGGGATTTGGGACGCTAAACATAAAGCAAGTCAACAGTTGGCTTTTTTTACTTTTGAACCCCATAAAAATCAAAGCAATGAAAGTACTGATGGGTGGCGTTTTAGAGTGATTGTCTTAATGTCACATCATCTATCGATTTTGTGGCAGAGATAAAGTTTTCATGTCCGGCTTCTGCTTTATTAAGTTTTTATCTACCACGGGCATTCGGGTGGATGCTAATATCCAAGACTGAAGACATACTGTGCCAGGAAAATTAAATAATAAGTCAACCTTTGATTTGAAACTTTTTTACTAGAAAGAAATAAAGCACATGGAAAATTTAAAAAGTACTTTAGCTATGAAATAGTTGCTATTTGCACTTTGGTATGAAACAATATTTATTGACTAGAAAGACATAAAAGATATGCAAAAATAAAAATACTTTAACTATTGAGCAATTTTATAAAATTAGTCAGAGCACTGTATCAAATCTAATTAAATTTAAACGGTTTAAAGTTTCGCCTAAAGTTATAACAGCAACAACAGCCATATAAATCAGTAGACTTTAACACAAAAGCTTCAAAGAATAATTGATTAAAACCTTTTTAGTTTTTACCAATACTTAAAACCTTAACGTAAACCGCCGTTGAAAATCTATACAAAAATAATTTCCAAATGGAATGGCCAATTGTGATCCAGTATATTCAGCAACTATCTGGTGCATAAAATGAAACATAGTTGTTTAGTATCTCCCTTTATTTGAATAAAATTCTGCCACATATTAAAAATCTTAATTTGCATACATATGTTGTTATGTTTTCAGATCGAGTCCAATAAAGACTTGAACCTAATAATTAGAAAACTGATCACAAGTCAGTTAACGAATTATTGTTACAGTGTTTATTAAACTGGATAACCCCATTTTTAAAAAAGGAAATTTATATTAACCAGTATTTCAAATTAAACCTAGGTTTTCCCAGTGATACACAATTGACATTCTGTTTTACCATACAACATTTTTCATGTGAATTCTGCTTTCTACCGACTCCTCTTTTCTTTCTCCTCCTCCAGATCTCATTAACTGATATCTATACAAAAAACTTCATATTTTAAAAATATTATAATTACATATGCATAAATGTTGTTAATATATTAAAACATGTGTCATTTAGAATTGGAAAAACAATAACCACCATTTATAATTTTGTTCAATGAATGGTTAATTTTTTACCAATGAGGAATTTAAGTCATTTCTATAGGTAGTGATGACACCGTAAAATTACGAATGCGAAGGTTTATTTCTTCCAGAACGAATCGTGTACACGCTTTTGCTGCCATATGAAGCCAGTTAAAAAGGCATATCCCAACTGTTGGTTATCGTAATTTATTAAATATTACTATTAAACAAATACACATGTCCTTTTACTGTTTTTTTAAATAGGTTACATCATCTTCTTCTTTTCTACAAAGTGGATATATACATTGACGAAATCTACGCAAATTAATAATCCAAATACAGAGGCAAGCACAGAAATTCCGAGGACTCCTAATATCTTCGAGGATACCCTTGGGTCGTATGCGCTCTCCAACATTCTGCGAGCAGAACCGGTGTCCTTCGGGTCAATTGCCGTGTCAGTCTCCAGCTTTAGCAAAATCTCTTCCGTCGTCATGCCTGCGAAGGTCTTGTTTGGATAACATATGCAGGGCAAAATGTAGAGTTTCTTATAAACTGAAACAAACGATACTCTTTCATTAGCATTTACACAGTAAATTCTCTCAAAAGAACTAGAAAAAACTCTCCGTATCTAAAATGACGATAGTTCAGTTTGATATCACTTTATACCAGGTACAACTATGAGTGTCAAATGAATAGACTGGTGTTCTTTTGTTGTGGTTTGTTTTCAAACAAATCTACTTGAATCTGTTTCTCCACATTTTAAAATAAAATGAACAAAAAAATTAAAGTCACCAAACAAAAACATGGAAATCTTGCTGACTGTGCTTTATCGGGCCATTTGATTTCCATTTTTAGAACCCAGTGCAAATACAATAATTAACAAACTTTGAAGAAATAGAAAAATAATGGGAAAAGTGTTTCGTTGAGGGTTTAACTGCTCAATATACCACAGTTGGAAGCTGTATGATACAATATAAAAGATAACACAGATAATACGTCTGTCATATACTTACTGCGGACATCACAAGTTGGCTCTTTCCCAGTCCACTGATTGTTTACCACACAATTTCTAACGAGTTGGTGTGAAAGTTTGTATCCTGGCTTGCACGAATACGTGGCTTGCGCTCCAACATCGGTTCCATTAGGCATGAAAACAAATCCATTGTCAGGATTATTTAATGGTCCGCAACCTATCATTGTACAGTTGGGCTTTGCATTACTCCAGCGGCTGTTTGATAAACATTCAGTCATGTTTTCTCCGTCCATCCGGTATCCGAAATTACATTGATAGAAAGCGATTGATGTGTATGTTGTTTCCGTTATGGAAACTATTCCGTTTACAGGATCCGTCATACTGCCACAATCAACAGGACCGCAAACAGGTACATCGACGCTCCATAAACCGTTGGCTTGACATACGGATGTATTTGGTCCATTTAGAAGAAAGCCTGCAAGGTAAGATGATAGTGCATCTATTTCGATTTTCATAAACGAATTATCCAGGTTGAAAATTGTTTTTAAGTAAATAACCGCGTTCTTATTGTTCACATTATCGCGCTGGTTGTTGGGCTAAAGTTATTTCACCTATTAGAACCTGTTGGGGCAAGTGTAAAGGTGCACCCTACAACCTTGTTCAAACACCAAGTGGCTAATTATTTTGCCGCTGACCGTTCCAAGGCGGTAATCCCAAGGGTTCTACTTTTCTTTAAATGTTTGTGGTGTCTTATTTGAAATTGATCTTCTTATAAACACATGCTCTATTTTCCTCTTCACTTTTTTGCTGCGTGGGAGCTGTGTTTTCTGAGTGTAAGTATCCTGATATGCATATTTCACTTTTGTATTGCTTCTTATTATCTTTGATGTCGTATTTTATAGTTCTTATTATTATTTTAAGAAGTAGTAGTAGTAGTAGTAGAAGTAGTAGTAGTAGTAGTAGTAGTAGTAGTAGTAGTAGTAGTAGTAGTAGTAGTAGTAGTAGTAGTAGTAGTAGTAGTAGTAGTAGTAGTAGTAGTAGTAGTAGTAGTAGTAGTAGTAGTAGTAGTAGTAGTAGTAGTAGTAGTAGTAGAAGTAGTAGTAGAAGCAGTAGAAGTAGTAGTAGTAGTAGTAGTAATAGTAGAAGTAGTAGTTGTAGTAGTAGAAGTAGTAGTAGTAGTAGTAGTAGTAGTAGTAGTAGTAGTAGTAGTAGTAGTAGTAGTAGTAGAAGTAGTAGTAGAAGTAGTAGTAGAAGTAGTAGTAGTAGTAGTAGTAGTAGTAGTAGTAGTAGTAGTAGTAGTAGTAGTAGTAGTAGTAGTAGTAGTAGTAGTAGTAGTAGTAGTAGTAGTAGTAGTAGTAGTAGTAGATGTAGTAGTAGCAGTAATTAAAATATAAGTAGTAGAAGTTGTTATATAAGTAGTAGTACCTGGGTCACATTGGTAAACTGCTGAGTTTAGGTAAGTGGTATCAACTACCCCCACTGAACCATTCATTGGTGCCGTTTGGTTTCCGCAATCTACAGGGTCACAATGCGGATCTGTTCCATTCCATGTGTCATCAAGCTGACAAAATCTTACACTTTGGCCAGTAAGGTTGTATCCCGTATCACAAAAGTAGTCCGCCCTTGCCATGTAAGTTGTCCCCGTTGAATTGACAGAACCGTTTGGAGGAGGCGTTGGGATCATGCAATTTATGACTTCACACGATGGTAAATTGTCGCTCCAAGAGCCATTTGATAGACATACAGTAGTGTTTTGTCCTTCTAGTCTGTAACCAAAGTTACATTCATAAAGAGCATGATGCGAATATGTCGTACTTGCAGCTTGAGCTGATCCATTCGTAGGGGCGGGTGGTTGCCCACAATCGACAAATTGACATGTTGGAGTTATTTCACTCCACGTCATGTTTGCTTGGCAAGTGCGATTAGGTTCGCCAATCAACACGTGACCTGAATCGCACGTGTAAACAACCGATTGTAAATATGTGGTTCCGGACGCAGTGGACGTGCAATTGCTAGGAACAGGTGGAGTTCCACAATCAACTAGATTGCAAGTTGGTAAAGTTCCGCTCCACATTCCATTTGCTTGACAAATTGAAGAATTTGAACCGGACAATAAATACCCCAAATTACACGTGTATGTGGCTGTTGCTTGGTATGTGGTCACGGGTGCGGAAAAGCTACCATTGATGGGAGAACTAGGCGTTCCACAATTAATTGGATAACAGGTCGGCAAATTAACGCTCCATGATCCATTCGCCTGACAAATTGTCGAACTCTGACCAGACAAGATATAACCAGCATTACACGAGTATGTTGCTGTTGCTTGGTATGTGGTCACAGGAGCGGAAAAGCTACCGTTGATGGGGGAACTAGGCGTTCCACAATTAATTGGATTACAGGTAGGCAAGTTCCCACTCCATGTTCCATTCGCCTGACAAAGTCTCGAACTCTGGCCAGACAGGATATAACCAGAATTACACGAGTATGTTGCTGTTGCTTGGTATGTGGTCACAGGAGCGGAAAAGCTACCGTTGATGGGGGAACTAGGCGTTCCACAATTAATTGGATTACAGGTCGGCAAATTCCCACTCCATGATCCATTCGCCTGACAAATTGTCGAACTCTGGCCAGACAAGATATAACCCGTATTACATGAGTACGTTGCTGTTGCTTGGTATGTTGTCGCAGGTGCGGAAAAGTTGCCGTTAATTGGGGAACTAGGCGTTCCACAATTAATTGGATTACAGGTAGGCAAGTTCGCACTCCATGTTCCATTCGCCTGACAAATTCTCGAACTCTGGCCAGACAGGATATAACCAGAATTACACGAGTATGTTGCTGTTGCTTGGTATGTTGTCACAGGTGCGGAAAAGCTACCGTTGATGGGGGAACTAGGCGTTCCACAATTAATTGGATTACAGGTCGGCAAAGTCCCGCTCCACGTTTCATTCGCCTGACAAATTGTCGAACTCTGGCCAGATAAGATATAACCCGTATTACATGAGTACGTTGCTGTTGCTTGGTATGTGGTCAATGGAGCTGATACGCTTCCAGATACGGGCGCATTCGGAGTACTACAATTAACTGCCTGGCAGGAAGGGCTCCATGAGGTCCAGGTACCATCAGATAGGCAAGTTACTGTTTGTACTTGTGTCGTCACGTAACCCACGTCACAACTGTAAGTAGCAGTGCTACCCACCACTGTCCCTGACATGTTTACATAGCCGTTTGCAGGATTCGCTAATATGGGACACACTGGAAGAAAAACAGTTGTGCAATTTGTATGGGTTGAAACAATAAAAAGTGATATGAAATTTAAAAAAAAAAAGATAGAAAGTTTTCACCCTCGAATTGATGTCACAATTAAAATAGATACTGAGACAGAGACAAAGATTATAGAACCGGTCATCGAGACCAGTCTCAACCTTTAAGGTGATGGCTAGAGTTTTGTTGCTTTTTTATCAATTGTTTAACATTTGGGATTTTTATTTGACTTTGCAAGTTGTTAAATAAAGACCCAATGTCACAATTATGAAATGACATGGAAATGCCAGTTTGTTTGTTTGTTTTTTTAATCCCACTGTTATTCCGATACTCGGCAGCTTTTATATAAAACATTTAAAACAATCGATAATATCAATTCAAAAGGTCTGTCTGTGAAACATTTTTTCTTGTCAAAAGAATTAAGTTAAGGCTTTATAAGTTAAATACTTATATATTTTATATATTTTATGATTTACTAGTAATTCACAATATAAAATTGTCACTCTTTAATTAAAAATTTTCGGACACTTGTCCTTTATCAAGAAAACAATATGTTCGACATAAACTATGGATGTGACTTAGGCTATCAAACAATTATTTTTCTTGACAAAAGACAACTGTCCGAAATTTGAAATTAAAGAGTGATTATTTTATGTAGTGTTTTCACTGACTTAAGGAAAGTTTTATGAATTTATGGTATAATTTAATAGTTTACAATTTTTTTAGCACCTTTCTTTTCTCAAAACATGAAGGTGGTGGCTTGCTCGGTTTTTAAGAAAGAAAAAAATGTCAAAATCAATTGAAAGCAAAGATATATTCACACCGTTGTTTGGAATGGATCGATGTTTCGAACTGGTTTAATATATTCAGTTGCGCTTTAACCGGGACAAGGCGGCGCGGTCGGTAATACGCATTTCCATTACTGCCTTTGAACTGGCCCAATCAAACCGAGCCTTTTTCATATTTTTTCGGTGGCTTTTAAGTTCCTTTTTCATCATTGTTTATTATCATTTTATTGGTACATGTTTAATGTATGTGTTTTTATTTGCAAAAAAAATATGTATTTTATTTAGCTGAAAATCCAATTCTTATATATAATTTTTTTTTTCAAAAAGAACATTATTATCTGTACGATTGATTTTATGAATTATCAGAGCAACTTATGGGCTCAGTTGTTTCAGCGTAAATGATTTACCTGTAAAATCACACTGTACCACAACCACGGTATTGCCTGATGCCGAATGAGTGTCACATGATCCTCCTGTGCACGTGCTGTCCGCATACAGTTTACAAGAACCGCTAGAATATGACACTGTACATTTCTTGCCAGAGTATGCTATTTCCACACACATATCATAGCACTGTGCGAGCGAGGTCATTGATGTAACATTAATTGTCGGTTCTGTCAAATTCACTCGCGTGGAGTCGTATTTTGCAACTGTTACATTGTTGCAGGCTGAAAACAGTACGAAATAATTGATTGCATGTAAACAGTGAAACCATTCGGGCTTTACGCACTTTGAACAAACCAAAAGTTTTCTATACCCGAATGAACACAATCAAATATCGATTAAGTTCTTTAAAAAACGACAAGGTCAGAGTATTACAACCAGTGATGTTTGACAAATTACATCAAAGTAATAGTTCCTGAATTTAATAATATATGACAAATAGTGTTCTGGTGTCTAAATGGAACAAAAATCGTCTAATATTTAAGAAACTGGGCATACTTTCTATATAAAATTTCTTGCTGATTTGCCTCCAGAAGCTCTGGTCTCGGTAAGATCATTGAGTCACCATCACTGTGGCTTTGCTATGCTATTAGCTTCTTATGTTTTATATGTTTGTGTGCTTTTGCATGCAACATTGATGAGCTGATAGGTGGATTGGAGTTATTTCACCTTGATAACTTGTACTTGTATGTTGAGATGAGAACCTGTTGGGACAATTGTGAGGTGGCTGCACCCTAGAACCTGGTTTAAACCCAATTAACATTGGCAATTTGATTTGCCACTGACCGTTCCAAGGCGGTAATCCTTCGGGTTCTCATTTTTGTTTATTGTTTGTGGTGACTGTTTTGAAGCTGATCATTTTATTAACCATGCTCTCTCTCTCTCTCTCTCTCTCTCTCTCTCTCTCTCTCTCTCTCTCTCTCTCTCTCTCTCTCTCTCTCTCTTCTTCTTCTTCTTCTTCTTCTTCTTCTTCTTGGCTGGACGGGGAGGCAATTTCTGATATGCATGTTTCACTTATTACTGGAAATAATTTAGCATCTAGCGCACGGAATTGGTCTAAATTACCGACACACTGCGCATTTGTTACAAACGTAACTATCTGTAACACACGTAACATATAATATTATGTGATAGAAATTACAAGATTGCAAATTAACGCATTAAATTTTAACGCTTTAAGATTTCAAGCCCGATTCATATGTGTATGCAGTGTAACACATGTAACATCTGCGTAACATTTTTGTAACATCACTGTAACGTATTGAGAATCTATCATCTTCAAAATCACTGTAACATTGTAACATTTCGATTTCAAAATCGATACATTTCTATACGCACCGTTACATATGTAACATCTGCGTAACATCATTGTAACATTACTGTAACGTATTGAGAATCTATTGAACATCGATTTTTTAACTTTTTTAAACCCTCATCTTCAAAATCACTGTAATATTGTAACATTTCGACTTCAAAATCGATACATTTCTATACGCACCGTTACACATGTAACATCTGCGTAAAACAATTTTCTCCGCGGTGATATGTAGAACATAAATTTTAAACTGCTTTTTTCTCGGTGGAGAAAATTATTTACAATATACCTGCATTACAACTCTTGGTAAAGGTAACCGAATTGTAATTAGACACTGAAAACCCTGGATCACATGTAAACCTTTGACAATAGTTTGAAAACGCTTGTGTCCATGTAACGAATATCACACCGGGGCTGTTCAAGTACCCTAAACAGGTCGATCTTGCTGTGTTGGAACTGGTTTGAGATGGCGAACAAGCACTGTCGTCAACATAACAGTTACTGCAGGTTCGAACAACCTCAGTACATCCAAAAACAGCGCCTGAAAACGAGAACAATAACTTCCAGATTTAGAAAAATAAACTTAGACTATCGGGTTCTTTATGATTTGTCTACAGTTGAAGTGGTCATAGTAAGGTCATTGAGTACCCATATTTCGGCTTGAAAATGGTATTAGCTTCTTAAGTTTTATATGTTTGTATACTTTTGCACGAATCTCAACAGGATACGTATTACACGCAAAATTATCTTGTTGTTGGGTGGGTCGGAGCTACTTCACTAAGACAACTTGTTTGTTTGTTGTTGTGTTGTTGTTGTTGTTGTTTTCAGATGAGAACATATTGGGCCAAATGTGAGTTGGTGCATCCTAGAGCCGTGTTTAAACATCGTGCGGCTAATTGTTTTGCCACTGACCGTTCCAATAGATGAAAAGGTAACTTTGAATACCTTTGAACACGACAAATATGAAAATATTGCAGGCTCGGTTTGATTGAGCCTGTTCATGGGCAGCAATGGAAATGTTTATAACTTCCCACGCCGCCTAGCCAGTAATTCGTTGGGTTCTCATTTCCATAATTTGTTATGATGTTTCATTTGAAAATCATCATTTTATATATCATGCTCTGTTTTTGGCTATGTCAAAGGCTGTGATGCCTGTTTGTGGCCATTATCGATATGCATATCCTAACTTTTTGGTATCATCAGTAAAATCGCCCGTTACCGATGCCATGCAATGATGGTGATGTTTATCAGGGCTTTCCGATCAACCTTATTTGGGGTTGTCCCGGCTAGCTCAATTGGTTGCGTTGTCGGAATTGCAGGGCTAGGCGCTGTCGCCGTGACGGTGCGGGTTCGCTCCCATTAGAAGCAATATCATTTGTTCGTTGTAATTTGAGTGATACCAGTTTTTATTATAAAAATAAAATATTCACTTAATGAGAAGAGTTAGCAAGTTCGATTAACAACATTTCAAGAATTATTTTTATCTCATTTTATTGTGGCCTATGGGTCATTCTGTATGGGACTCGCTTAATTATACATTCAAAGTCTTCAAAGTGTTCAAAAACATTCTTCTTTAAAGTCGTTCACTAGACCAGAATTTCATTTAAACATGTTTATTTACATTATCTGTTATGAAAAAAAAACTCTTGATGACAATACTCGCTATCAATTTATCGATATTAATTCATTCTAAAATACAATCGAAAATATGAAGCGAATGAAATAAATGCCGACTGGCGTTTGAAATGCCTTTCTACTCTGTACGTCAGTTCAATTGGGGAGCGTTACGGGAACAGTGCATTCGGGCATTTGACGTCAATTATCGATATGACGTCATTAAGCTGAACGCACGACATTATATAAATATTACATGTCTGACAGGGTGACAGTAAAATTGTCAACTTGAGGAAATACTGTCAACCGAGGCGAAGCCGAGGTTGACAGTATTTTCGAAAGTTGACAATTTTACTGTCACCATGTCAGACATGTAACATTTATTTTATTATACCGAAAAACTAATTCAAACCATGAACAACTTTATTCAATAATTGTATTTAATTGATGGTATTTAAACGTTTGTTGCTTGACATTATTGTCGTCTGTTTACAATGGAAATGTAAAAATAGATATTGCGCATGCGCAAATGGTACAGTATAATTTTCGAACATTCTGTATCTATGGTAGCGGGTGACAGTATTTTTCCGACAGTAAATTTTTTTTGACAGTGCTTATATGTCACGGTGGCCTATGAAATATTAACATTGTAAATGAAATTGAGGTATAATAATACTTATTATGCATTTCGCGGTAAAAATAAAATTATGTTGTCAAAAATGTGTAACAAAATTTCAAATATGTTATGAGAAAATAAAAGATAGGCCTAATTGTAAGTTCTTTCCAAATATAGTAACAAGTAAAATGTCTAAAAATATGACCGAATGCACCTTTTCCCGTGACGCGCCCCAATTCAGAGTAGAACTGTTTATCGAATTCGTCATTTCAAATGCAGACATCAGAATTTTAAATATATCAATTGAGATGAGTTTTAACTTGGTCTTCACAATCAGGCTAGCTCGGTCGGATGCGTGCTCAGAGTTACATGGCAAGGCGCTGTCACCGTATGGCAAGGTTCGATTCCCACCATAGGCAATATCGTTTTAAATATCTCCATGTTCATTAAGAGTTTGAAATATATGTCACAGGATGTATTACAATTAAAAAAGATTTTAAAAAAGTTCAGCCTTCAACAGTTATTCAATAGAGTTTCCAACTTCGGTTGCGCAACATGTTAACCAATTTTTGGCGTTGGTGTGAAAACCAACAGACTTATATCTAAGTTTTTATGGGGATCTCGTAACGGTTTATGGGTATACTCATAAGTTTAATAGGAATACGCGTTAAGCTTTATGGGGATACTTATAACGGTTAATTTAGATACTCGTGACGTGTTATAGGGATACTCCTAACGTTTATGGGATACTCGAAACGGTTTATATGGATACTCGTAACGTTTTATGGAATACTCGTAACGTTTTATGGGGATACTCGAAACTGTTTTTTGGGATACTCGTAGCGTTAAATGGGTACAATGTATATTCGTAACGTTTTATGGGAATACTCGTAACGGTTTATGGAGATACTCGTAACGTTTAATGGGTATATCGTAACGTTTTATGGGGAAACTCATAACGGTTTATAGGTATGCTTATAATGTTTTATTCGTAACGTTTTTCAATACTATGTCAAGCGTACGGAAAAAGTGCTTTAAGCTTCGAGATATTCGAAACCAGGACGTCAGTATTTTGAACGATTGTTTTATCAAATAAATGAAGGGAACTTTAAAAGCCACCGAACACAAAAAATATGAAAATGTTGAAGGCTCGGTTTGATTGAGCCATTTGCAGTAAAAATTCATTATGAGGTTACGATACTTGATATATTAGAATAATAATAATTATGTGACATTTATAAATTTTCATCGGTCATTTTTCAATACAATCAGAATTTTGAACTTACACTTTAAAATGCGTTTTCGCTGAAGAAAAACTATTTAACAAATGTAAGCCAACCAAATCTAATTCCAGTTATAATATCAATTAAGTGACTCTCAGTGAACAAAACATGTATAATGGCATTTATAGAAATAGACAAAAAGGGAACTTCGAAAGCAACCGAACACGACACATATGAAAATATTGAACTTTCGGTTTGATTGAGCCAGTTCATGGGCAGAAATAGAAATGCATATTACTGCCCGCGTTGCCTAGCCCCGGGTTGAGCGCAACTCAATATTTACACCAATAAACAGTACAATTTTGATGCATCCCAAACGTCGGTTGCATAAGGCGGTGAACATGTGAATATCTCTAATTAAAAAGACATTTTTGTAAGACAACTGTTGTCCACATTTTGTGCGGTAATAGTGTCAAACAAAAACCACAATAAATTTTAACAAGCCTGGTGAAATAATTTATCATTGTTATTTCAAGTGAATACCCATGAACATTTTATCAAAATCTATTGGTTTGGAAAAAAGGTGGATGAACTGTAGCAATCAGGTTTTTTTCAAGCATGTTATTTTTCGATTTTATTTCGAGAGCGCGTACAGTTATAAGTTGCGCCCACGAGCGCCATATCATTCCGTTCATCCGCCATTGCTAGTTGTGAAATTAAAAGTAAATTGGATGGGTTCGGAAAAAAGTACATGTTATTAAATTTTGATGTTACTCCAAAATGCCTGATATTAAAAAACACCCCTCTCTCAAATGTACGGAGCCCCTTCAGCGACACTTTCTATATTTTTAGGAATGTTCGTTGAAACGCAAATAAAATTTTGTAAAAATGAAGAAATATTTCGTTAAAAAAACGAAATAAATCCCCCCCCACCTCCCCCAAAAAAGTACGAGTATCACTTTATGGGCTCCGTACAATTGAAATTAATGTAACTCATTTTCAAAATTCAAAATAAATGAATATTAATGAATTTTACAAAATACTGACTTGTTGTTTCTTCCCTAAAACAAATCAACAATCAGTATAAAGGACGCATACTAACAAATTAACAATTAATTATTATATTAAAACGTGTTGTTTCTTACCTAAAACAAATCCAAAACTAAGAAAACTAAGAAAGCGCAGCATGTTTATCTTTCAGTGCGAACATAAACTTTTTTATTGAAACACAGGTGGTCCATAAGCAGATAAAGGCGGTCCGGTAGCTAACACTTAAATGAAGAAATACGATATGGTATTTGTGAAACCTTTTGCTGAGTAAATGTTTGTGTCTGTCGCGTGACTGTATTTTTTATTTGAAAGTCATGAAGCGAGTTCCTCTTCCTTCATTAAGTAAACAAGACCTTGTTAAAGCTCGAATTTTTTTCTACGGTTATAATTATGTTAGTTTTATAGGCTATAGTTTCTTTCTAAGTTTTATGCTGCCCGGCAAAAGCAAAACTCTAAAGTTTCGAAATATAAATTCAACGCGCCACCTTTGAAATCTTTAAAATTAAATTTTGTAGTATCATAAAAAGTTCAATACGCTGAATGTATTTCTTTCAATTTTTATTCTCGAACGAGTCTGTAGACGAATGTCTATTTATATTTGAGATCATCAAATAAACACGTCCACCAAGACCTAACATTGGATAGACGAATGATGACTGTATACCAAACCTGGGCATGTATGAGCCTTGATATGCAAAAGAGAGGAGCTGACTTCATTCTATGAAATGAGTTAATTTAGTCTCATATTTACGTCTAAATCGTTCATATATGTACGTAAGTGACTGAAACTAAACATTTACGGTTTTATAATTAAGTCAAGTAACCAAGTCAAGACAACGAAATGAGTAATTATCCAACTTTGAATAAATACTGTTCACTAAAATACAAATTTAATCCCAACGTTTCAGGTGATTTACAACGTGACAATATGTAAACATTAATCAGTAAATCCATCTACATTTTTGTAAAAGCCCCGTGAAGAAGGTCCCCTGGGACTAAATTTGTATTTCTGTGAACAGTCTTTAAATTCTGTTTCTTGATAACTTTAATTTCAATAAATAACTTTAAAATATCACAATGTAATGTCAGAAATACATACTCGTGTCATAGGGAATAACACCAATACCTTACAAAGACAAACATGTGTACTGCGTAATTTAGTTTTTATCTGTAAGTAGAACAAAGAAATAACAAATACCAATAATAACTTAATATTTATCATCGTGGCGTAAGCGTTGTAACGCTTTTGAGACAAATACACAGGCCCGCTCCTGGAAATTCTCTTCATAAAGTTTTTCGATGTAACGCTTTTGAGACAAATACACAGACCCGCACCTGGAAATTCTCTTCATTAAGTTTTGCGTTGTAACGCTTTTGGGACAAATGCACAGATCCGCACCTGGAAATTCTCTTCGTGGAGTTGTGCGTCGTAACGCTTTTGAGACAAATACACAGACCCGCACCTGGAAATTCTCTTCGTGGAGTTATGCCCTGTAACGCTTTTGAGACAAATACACAGGCCCGCACCTGGAAATTCTCACTGTGGATGACTTCTAAAAAAACACGGCCTATAAGATCTGACAAAAATTAATTTACAGTCCTTATTTTCATGCCACTCGATCTGTTGACAATCGCTGTTGTTTTCCATATCCTGCTGGGTTTCTATAGACTATATTGGTAATTGATATTATAGTTGCTTTGAGGTTCCTTTTTACCAATTTTAAATACGTAAATGACTGTTTGAGCACAGAAATATAACAATGCTTTTCGATAAATTGATAACATATTTATAAAAAAACAACACGACAAATGTTCTCTGGGTTATTTCAATTTGCGTATTAACCCGAGAGACATTATTATATTAAGGTGAAAATTATACAAATTTCGATTTCAGTTAGATTTTGGCTTGCAACCAAAAATCCAAACGCGTGGCGCGGCGTCTGATATTTCCTTTTGAATAAGTTGGAAATTGACAGAACGCTTGTTATAGTTCATCATACCTTCAGGTTGCTTGACTTTAGGCCACACCTTTTTTGTTATTGCGTCACTGCTGCATGTACCATTCAAATCTTTAAAAAACAAATTTTTATTTCAAGGCGAATCAACCCACAGCAACAAAAAATCGACTGACAGCAACACCTTACTTGGAAGTTGATCGAAGAGTCTCAGTCCGAACAGGAGTCGCATGACATTAACCGTGATCGGCGTCGTTTGAAGTGTTGCAGTGCAACAGTTGTTTACGGGATCGCTATTTGAAAATCTATTTGAAATCGAAATTTGTAGTAGAGTAGGAACTCATAATAATGCCTTTTTCAAGCATTTGTGTAATTTTTTTTGTGTGAAACAATGTCGTGATATGTACATGTAATAATGTAAGAATTCATTTCACAGTATTATTGAAAAGAACAGAACAAAATATTTGTTGAATTATTTAATTTTTTTATTCTTTTATTATTATTATTATTATTATTATTATTATTATTATACAATAATCTTGGTATACATGTACTGTGCAAAACTTAATATTACAGTAATGTTTATTTTTCATAAAATACTCAAGGTATACTATGCATATTCAATATCACAGTAATGTTGAATAGTTTTGAGAATAACCGAAATTTAGTAACCTTTATTAAGTTTGTTAAAGTATACTGTAAGAACTCATATCAAAGTAATATTTTTTTCAGTGAAATGCAAGACACACATTTGGAGGTTTTATTCCAACAAAACATAGGTTTAAAGCTTCATACTAGATTATTTAAATTATCTTTAAGGACCGTCTTCAGTCGCTACTGCACGTTCATCGATAAAAAAGAAAAATATCAAAAGTTCTCTAATGGCAAAAAGCCGTTCAATGAAACTCTTCGAAAATTGTGCAGAAATAAATATAAGTATAATTAATAATCTAAAAAACGACATGGAAGTTGCTTACAGGAAGTGGATCTAAACAATCTAAGTAGAGCATTTCTGTCACGACGCTTAATTAAAATAAAGTAAAAAAAATACAAGGAATCGTCTTGATATAATATGTTGATCAGTTATTGATAGTATGCGGTGTACTGAAAAAGTTTGGATTATTTAGGTATGTCAATTTACAACATGCAGCTATAATCCTCGGAGCAATGGTTGGTCATCTCAGACTTCAGGCTCATTTCCCCATGTGATTTAACGAATTTTGGAAACAACACATGTTGTTTAAAAGTAATTTCAGTGGCTGTTTCCTTTCTTCCCGTCTTCGATCTTTCCTTCCTTACGTCTTAATGTGCGTTCTGTTTATTAGCGGGATAAGATTATATTGCGAATTTTGCAGACATATCAAGACAAATAAAAAATAATGATTGTCTGGGAAAACAAAACTCAATTAATCAAGAAGCATTTGGTCTGTGAGAAATTCAGAACGTGTGTCTAACCATCAAACATGTTTTCATCAGCTTAAATATATAACTGCTATAGATTTTAATATAAAATATCATTTTTGTGGGTTCTTAACACTAAATTGATATCGGTTATTAATGTGCTATTGTCAGTTATTGTTACAATAATTTATATAATGATCCATTAAAGCATGTGTGGAATTCGCAGGGCAGCAAGATGCCATCGATGAACCATGCCAACGTTATTGAATTTGAATATTTATTTTCATAGACCACTCCACTCATTGTCTATCCTTTACGAAGTACCAATCATGATAATCTTGGTCATAGAATGAAATTCAAAACTCGATTTTCGAAATTTCGAAAATTAGAGTGAAATTTATTTATAAATTATGTCATAAAAGTTGCACTCTTAAGAGTTTCGGGAAAATAACCGGAATATAAAACAAAGGTTGGCAAAACTATGTTTAAATCCTGCTTGATTCACTGCACATTCGCCTGTCAAAGAAACACAAATCCTACCTTGGGGTGCGCATAGTTGATTAATTACGGCATTCACTTACACATTCCTTTTGCAATGATACTGTTAAAGAAAATACGCTTGCATGCTTCGCGTTATCTGGTAATTGATTAGTGCGTTGTGCAAATAATGTAGGGCTAATTACTTTGAGAAAAGAACGTTGGATATTCTGATCCAATAATCTTATAGTGCTTAAAGCAGCTGCACTTCAGATTATCATTATCTTTCACCCTTCCAAGTGTGCGAGATTTGGACGGGAAATTCCGGCCCGAGGGACCGGTTCTTTTGGCAAGTCCCGAATGCCGGGGTTTCCCCCTCTGAAGCGAACATACGTGATAGATACGTCTTCTTGCATTCCATGTATGCATTTTATTTGTGGAAACTGAGAATGGAAACCAGTCGCTGATATCAGGCTTGCCATAGGTCAGTTCTGCAAATGTGCTCATATTCAACCAATCATATTCCTTCGATTTGAGACTAGTCTTCAATATCAGTTTTAAAGCATTGGGACCAGGCTATTGTCCCAGACTGGAAGGTCACGTGATTATTACTAAGAACACTGGTCAAAGTCTTTAACAGGGTGGCTAGAAACGTGACTATATGAATGTCGAGCACACAACAAAATCTCTCGCTGCAGGTTGGTTTTTTGATCATTACTCTGTAATTTCTGGACCGATTTTGATTAGATAAAAAGCACCGTACTCCTGTTAAAATGAATTATATCGCCATTTAACCTTCAACTTTAATCGGCTGCAGTTTTTTCAAACATTCAAAGACAAATTCACACTTTCAAACGAAGCTTATGATTTTGGTGTGTGTGCACGACATTCTAAAAGTCACGTGTCTATCCACCCTGCTTTAAGAAGTGACAAGATCCACACGTATGTGATTTTAAGATTCTACATTGGGTTCAAATATAACTAAGCAACTATGTTCAATTGTAAACTGGCAATGTACGATATGCCAAATGAGAAATATGAACCTTTCTCCATATTTTATGTTCATACTTGGCCTAGGGATTGACTGTACCGACGCATGACTACGATAGCGTGCCGAAGGTGCTTTTATTCGTCAAATAATTGTTTTCTTGATTGGTTTTTGTAACGTATTTACGCACATTGAATGGGAGCGTCGAAAACGTCCTTCCGTTAACGCAAGTGACGTCGATGAGATATTGTGACCTCATCAATTGACGCGACGTCGTTTCCAACGTTATTTATAACGAGAGAACAGCAAATCGTACAGAGAAAACGAAGTTTTTAAAAAAAATTGCAAAACTTGAAGAATATTACACAAGGTTTTAATATTTTCTGTAATTATTTTAATTTAATTACATATTTGATTTTAAAATGTTTTTATTAGGTACATCATTATTTATTCAATTTAAAGTTAAAAAAATATCTTGTAAGAACAAAGGATGATTTGAGCATGGAACTTAAACTAAAAGAAAGGTGCTAATAGTTCACCATATTATTTTCTCTCTACTATGCCTTTTGTAGCATGAATTTTTATTTCAGAATGGAGGAGGTTCAAACATTACAGAAGACTCTTCGAGAGAAATATAATATCAACGAGAAGTTAATGGCAGAGGGGACATTTGTTGGTTTAATTGGTGGTCATGCAGCCAACCTGGTTCGTCTCGGGCTCGGCTCTTCGTTTGTGGTCGTTGCACGACTGGTGCTGAGCGGCGAGGAGTTAGACTATGATGTGCTGTCCCTGACACCGTTATCTGTTGTCTCTCTAACCTTCCAAAACTCCAGTAAGAAAATCATGGTAAGATCTTAGTTCTTTGATTCAGGGAGATATACAGTATTTAGTTCGGGTGAACACTTCAAACTTATTGTGACCATTGCCACAACACATAAAGTCTAATAAAATAGACTCACCTAGCTACCGCCGGAGTTCGCTCCAGTGCGTCAGCCACAAGCATCAGAAGGAAAGTCACACAGAATCTTTTTTTTTCTTTAGTTTTATTTATCGTCGCTACCGGAAGCTCATATGAGCGACGCCTCCAGAAGAGTTTTAGTCATTTTAGGTTTTTGGAGGATAGTGCAATATACAGAGGACTCTCCACTTCCTGGTTCTTTTAAGTGCCCGGTGTATAGCACCACTACACTGGACCTCGGTTTAACGTCTCTTCCGAAAGACTGTTAGTAATTTTAGTTGGAGGTCAGCGTACACTATTGCGTTTCCCTATATGTTCTATATAGAGTCTTGGGAGTCTCCTTGATTTATTTATTCTTAGACAATATCAGGCATGGTCTTCTGATGAAGTTTGAATATAAATCTACATAAAAACATAGATGAAATACCACCATGACCGTAGGTTTCTACGTCAAATTTCACTTTGAAGACTACCACCCTTGCCTATTGACTAAATTTACTTGTGGCTAACCTGTTTATAGGCATTATTTTAAAAGTAATTTTTTTCTTATCCAAAATGTTTTGGATAATGATTTTTGGTTCCAACAGCTGCAGAAATACACAATTTCTATTTTTTAGAAGGAGTTTTATTTTTTCCTTAGCTAAATTGGCCAATCAACTAATGTTTCTATAGAGTCTTACGGGTTTCCCCTAACTTTTTTTTTTAACCAACCGGGAAGCAGCTTTTATTTAGTGTACGCTGATCTTAAGCGTCACATATTATTTTTAGTTATATTCAAACATTGTATAAAATGAAGAAATAAATAATTCCAAAAATTAAAATCCATGTTTTGTTTGTTTTTGTCTAAATCTGAACTCACAGCCCTTCTTCAAGTGTAAGCAGTTGGTGACAGTTCAGCCACACTAAAAACACTATAAACAGATTATAAACATTCATAACAAAAAAAATCAGGAAAAATAGAATATTCCAGTTTATGTTATAAAACTTGACCACTGAAGACTCACACACAGGCATGATATTTTAAACAAGTAATTTTTTGGCTTGGCCTTAAATGCTTCTATACAGAGTCATTTTTGTATCCCCACCCCATGTAAAAATACAAAAAAAGACATTTTCTAGCTATTATTTCAATAAATTTTCACTACCTGCAAGATCAAATTCCTGAATTTTACATTAAAAGCAGCTATAAACATATTTATTCATGGAAACACAGTCTATTTAGTATCATTCTGCACTTAAAATACACAGCCATGACTTTTGTGGAAACCTAGACATAGTGAAAATCCAAAAGAAAATGACATTTTGATGCATTTGGAGTGGAAATCATTCATTTCATGAGACTGTTTTTTACTAAATTCTTCCAGTTGTCATATAAAATGTGTTTTTATGCATGAAAATAAACAATACACCTTGACTGGACACTGCTATCTACCCAGGGGCTTGTTTTTGCCCTGAAATGCCTCTATGATGTCACTCCTCATAGGTAATCCTATATCAAAATCCCATGAAATAAAGAATTATCAGATCCAAAATGCTTTAAAAATAGTCAATATGCATGAAATGATTAAATTATTATGTAATTCAATTGCTCTGATTGTATAATAAAGCATATTTCATTAAATGATTTTTCTGTTTCAATTTTCTTTGTTGAAAGGGAGACAACTCATGTTCTCTAAATAAGTCTAATTTGCTATAACTTACAATTTTGTATGTATAAATATAATAAAAATATTTCTGCTATAATTATTTTCAAAAAATCTCAAGCTGGTGCTACAGTTTTGAAAACAAAAGTGTCAAGCAGACAATGTTTAAGGCCCCATGTTAAACAATTTCTAGTAAACATATATGCCAGATTTAGGTCTGTCATAAAATCCATGGTTTTCTGGGACCAGACTCCCAAAAGAAAACCAGTTAACCACTTTTACAGAGAAATACTGCTATTCTCTGTTTAAAACAAAATTTAAAACTATTGTATATCCCAATCATAGTAGCAAATCAGTAAGTGAAATGCTTTACACAGTCAGAGATCTATTTAACATACCCGGTGGCATTTTATGGTCAAACTTATCGCAACTTCCAGGAACAGACTTAAAATTATTTGTTCGCGAAATAATTTACTGCTTCGCAACTGAAATCCAACTCATACCGAACAAAAGTCACACATAAAATTCATTTTTTCTCATTTTGCCTTTATTCTATTACCAGTTTTAATATACAGCCACTCTACACTGTTCAACATTAGGCATCAAAAACATATCTAACAAATCTGAGACTTACTGAAATATTAAGAAAGACTTCTAAAAGAGGAAAAACACAGTTTTTGTGTCTAAAAGGCAAATCTTATTCATTATAAAGTCACTTTTTCCTAACCAGAATTAAATCAAAGCTACACTTTTGATCCAAATATACCTTACAGTGAAAACCACCTCCAAGTTTCATCAAATGCAAGCATTATCCTCAAAATCTAGCAACCTTTTTATACCAAAATAAGCAAATGCATAACAAAAAATGCACTCCCATGTATAGTTTTACAACAATCCAACCTTAAAAAGTGACAATTTCTATACTTTTCATGGGAAATATAATAAAGTGCAGGTCTCAACAAAGCTACAACACCATCTCCCAATCTGAATATAGTTAATAAGGCTATTTTCAACACTATCTTAATTCAGAGGCCCCTTTATTAACAACTTACAATCAGACTGACCTTCTAACTGCTGCAAATGTATGCAGAAATTCTTTAGATTTGTCAATATTCACAAAATTAACAAATTGTATACAAAATCAGTTTCAAACAAGGCGCTCAATAGATCACATACATCCAGAGTCTTGCTGCCTTTAGGTCAGCGTACACTATTGCGTTTCCCTATATGTTCTATATAGAGTCTTGGGAGTCTCCTTGATTTATTTATTCTTAGACAATATCAGGCATGGTCTTCTGATGAAGTTTGAATATAAATCTACATAAAAACATAGATGAAATACCACCATGACCGTAGGTTTCTACCTCAAATTTCACTTTGAAGACTACCACCCTTGCCTATTGACTAAATTTACTTGTGGCTAACCTGTTTATAGGCATTATTTTAAAAGTAATTTTTTTCTTATCCAAAATGTTTTGGATAATGATTTTTGGTTCCAACAGCTGCAGAAATACACAATTTCTATTTTTTAGAAGGAGTTTTATTTTTTCCTTAGCTAAATTGGCCAATCAACTAATGTTTCTATAGAGTCTTACGGGTTTCCCCTAACTTTTTTTTTTAACCAACCGGGAAGCAGCTTTTATTTAGTGTACGCTGATCTGGAGAAGCGGGGGATCCTGATCCCTGGACTCAGAGGCAGACGCGCTAAACACTGAGCTAATGATCCGCTCTCACACAGAATCTGATGATCAGCTGGGTTTTATAGACCATATCCGGGCATGCGCAGTACTCTGCTATGCACCATAGCCCGTGGTCACAACAAACTGAACATAATGACCATGCATCCAGTCAATGTAGTCCCACTTGAAGAAGAAAGTAAAGCAATGTGAGACCAAAATTAGCTCTGGCTATAAAGATTAACTGCAATAATCGATAGATATCCACTCGGGATATACAGCTACAGTAGGTGTAGACATTAACGTGAGCTTACACACCGTGCCCAATCGTTACCTTGCGAAAACGGCAAAGTCGCGTCGGATCCCGGAATATCCGGTAAGTATTTTGTTGATGTTGGTGAGAAAATCGATGCTTTTATATACTTATAAATATTTCCAGAGAAAACAACCTTGTGCAGGATGATCTCCTAGGAATTGGCTATAATGCTCACTGGTCGATATCCTCAACATTTCTATCGTTTTCTCAATCATTCGGTGAAACCTCCGAAATTTGCTGAAAAAGTCGACAGTGGGTCCGGAAAACTCATGTTTTAAACATTTTCGCAAACATGTATTCGCCTTTTCACGTGCTAATCCATCGTCGGATACCCACGGTTGATTCTATTACGTTACTCTCCATTCATCACGAATGGAGAGTAACGTAATAGAATCAACCGTGGGTATCCGACGATGGTGCTAATCTAGTAACTGATCTCTCTTGTACCCGATAAAAAACTTGTTGAACTTTTCGGAAGTCATGGCTGGTAGATAGAGGTCATTTTACGCCAACATTTAAGGGTAACGTAGGGTAAAACGGCGATCAACTTTCGTTTTGGGGGAAACGCTGGAACCCCGGATAAAAATTTTCAGCTTAAAATGTGATCGTTTCTTTCTTTGCCGACATTATTATTGTGTGGATCCACATAGATGATAGCCCTACTCAAGTGTAGAAGCTTTCTCACCTGTGCTTAAGGCCACCTGTAAAGAAAGACCACCTGTGGACAAAGACCACGCTTTATTTGTCCCACGGACTGATTTATAGAACAAATTTATCTGTGAACAAAGACCACCTCCCTAAAGACCACTTTTGGGTTCTCCCCTGAGTGGTCTTTGTAGACGTGTTTGACTGTATTATGATTGTTAACTTAAAATGTGAGTAGGCGAACAGAACATTCTAATATAATATCAGTAATGAAGTACCAAACTGGAGGAACAAAAACACGCACTTTCAGAAATTCGAAAACAAGATTTGAAATGTACAACGGTCCATTTCAGTCCATTCTATTAAGTGTATCTCTGCCCAAGAAAAATTTTAGACGCTTATATTTGTTTTCCTTAGACACAGATACGTTTGAAATAAAACGTTAACAAATGTAGTGGTGTAGGAGTCGAGGCCAGGAGAATGCTCAGGATTACTCTTGAACATGTAAAAATCTGTCTATATCTATTTTTTCGGCGTTAGCTGTCTAAGCTCACTTTTGACCTAGTTTTTCGACCAATGAAATGTTGTAAATAATACTCGTATTCTCTTATTATGCAGAGGGAAAATGAAATAAACTATTTCGATTGGTAGCTATTTACACCAGAGAGGCATCTAGCAGGGTGGAGAGGTATCTAGTGGGATTTTATTATTATGCAGCGGAAAAATCAAATAGATTAATTCGATTGGTTGTTAGTGGGTGTTGTATTGGAGGAAAAACATATTTACGATTTAAGTAACCAGTTAAGTCAATATTGATGGCTTAAATACAATATTATATGGAATATTCTTGGGTGTCAGGTAAACACTTGCATACAATACACCGTGTAAAACGAAAGAGAAGTGTAGATATTTCTAGTTCTTACTGGTTCCTTTCTAGTTCCTTTGATACTGATTGTTAATTTCAAGTCCGATATACAAGATCATTGTAGTGTAGTGGCTAACACTCTCGCCTCTCAGGCGGAGGCCCCGGGTTCAATACTCAGGATGGACACTTTTTTTAAAGTTAATATACGTAAAAGTTGGTAGATTTCGCTCTTGTAACAGGCTGTTATTATTTATATTTATTAAATTTCAAGGACATTTATTCATCTTGAATTCTCACTCTACACGAGGTATTTTATTGAAACTGAATAAATTGCTTCTTTAATCGACTTGTTATCACTGTATGAAATTGTTGCAACAGCTTCAACATTTTTTTTGAAAGACACTTACAATAAACTTATGAGTTGTCATGATTCGGTCGCTTAATCTCTAAGTCATACTAAGAAGGCAGGGAGGGTTCGTCAACAGCTATAACAAAAAAAATAAAATAACTAAAATGTGTCTGCTTTGCCTCTCTGTATTTCTTTCTTTCTTATATATATAAATCTTTTCCATCAACGCCGTTTATCTTTTTTAAATATATTTCTTTTTTTTTATGTGAGACCCATACAGGGATGTTTAAGTGAACACATACCCATAGGGTGGTTTTCTTTATTTATTCATTAAAACTATAACAATGATCCTCCTAAGAGGTATCTCGAAGACAAGTCCAGTATTCTACTCAACGCATGCGATATAATAATGTCCTTATGGAATTAGTAGGCGGGGCTTATAATGCCAAACTGACCGACTACTACAGAACAGATGTTATAAAGCTAAAAGTGACATATTAAAAGCTGAAAATTTGATTAAAAACTTATAAATTTTGAAAAAGAAAGGGTTCTATTGTTTTAAACTAAAAAGTAAAGAGTTTGTGCGTTTGAAATTGTAAACCATATACATACGATATGCAATTTTTAAACTATTATTTTGATGGTGTATTTTCGCTTCTTAAATTTGAATTATAGAATGGAATAATAACGGTGTCTTAACACCAATTTTACATGAAAAAACGGCGTATTAGTATCAAAACAAACATTTATGCACACACACGCGCGCAAACGCACACACACCGACTTTGCAAATGAATCATAATAAAGGGAGCTTCCTGTCATGTTGCAACTTCAGGATAATACAGTATGTACAGCTTATGTATTATACTGCATAACACGGTCCGTAGGCAGAGTTGCAGAAATTTAAGAAGTCGGTAAGTACAAGCTCTCAGCGGAATGAAGCTAGTATCACAACGTGTTATTCACAAAAAATGTTTATGCAACGAGATACCGCACGTGGCACTGGTTTATCACATGGAACTGTTAAATATAAAATTAATATATATTGTTGTAAAGCAAAGACAGCATGCATTTGTAAACCCCAGCTCGGATCAGCTGCACAAAACAATTTCAATAAATACTTCGAGGCCGGACCAGAGCCCTGTTGAGTCGGGTCAATAAAGAGCCGTTCACTTCTTGGTAAACGGTTTACCTTGAAGGCTACTTATTGAGGTCGTGAAGGATTTAGTATTTCTTGATTTCAAATCCACGTTAATGAAGAATTGAGTGAATGAAGAGCCAAACTAAACATTTACTATATACACATTGATATACGACATGACGATGTCTTAATAAATAATAATAATACAATAAAACGTTTACACTTGAGCAGGAATATCATTTTAGTGAATCTACAAACTAATAAGGTCGGCAAAGAAAGAAACGATCACATTTTAAGCTGAAAATTTTTATCCGGGGTCCCGACGTTTCCCCCAAAACGAAAGCTGATCTCCGTTTTACCCTACGTTACCCCAAAATGTTGGCGTAAAATGACCTCTATCTACCAGCCAATACTTCCAAATCGTTGAACAAGTTTTGTATCTGGTACAAGAGAGATCAGTTATTAGACAAGCACATGGAAAGGCGAATACATATGTGCGAAAATGTTTAAAACATGAGTTTTCCGGACCCACTGTCGACTTTTTCAGCAAATTTCGGAGGTTTCACCGAATGATTGAGAAAACGATAGAAATGTTGAGGAAATCGACAAGTGAGCATTATAGCCAATCCCTAGGAGATCATCCTACACTAGGGTGTTTTCTCTGGAAATATTTACAAGTATATAAAAACAACGATTTTCTCACCCAAATCAACAAAATACTAACCGGATATTACGGGATCCGACGCGACTTTGCCGTTTTCGCAAGGTAACGATTGGGCACGATGTTACATACGATATGAAACTAAGTACAGTGTCTTTGGTTGATGACTCAGACCAGTGTATGCCGAAATTAATTGAATCCAGCAGTTTTTTTTGGTGGCGACTGAGTACAGTGTCTTTGGTTGGCGACTGAGTACAGTTTCTTTGGTTATCGACTGAGTACGGTGGTTATTGACCGAGTACATTGTCTTCGGTTATCGACTGAGTACAGTGTCTTTGGTTATCGACTTAGTACAGTGGCTTTGGTTATCGACTGAGAACATTGTCTTTGGTTATCGACTTAGAAAATTGTCTTTGGTTATCGACTGAGTACAGTGTCTTTGGTTATCGACTAAGTACAGTGTTTTTTGTTGGAGACTGAGTACCGTGTCTTTGGTTATCGACTGAGTACATTGTCTTCGGTTATCGACTGAGTACAGTGTCTTTGGTTATCGACTTAGTACAGTGGCTTTGGATATCGACTGAGAACATAGTCTTCGGTAATCGACTGAGTAGAGTGTCTTTGGTTAGCGACTGAGTACAGTGTCTTTGGTTGGCGACTGAGTACACTGTCTTTGGTTATTGACTGAGTACAGTGTCTTTGGTTGGCGACTAAGCACATTTTCTTTGGTTAATGACAGAGTACAGTGTCTTAGGTTATCGACTTAGTACAGGTTTTTTTTGGTTGGTGACTGAGTTCAGTGTCTTTGGTTATCGACTGAGCACATTGTCTTTGGTTATCGACTGAGTGCAGTGTCTTTGGTTATCTACTGAGCACATTGTCTTTGGTTATCGACTGAGAACAGTGTCTTTGGTTGTCGACTGGGTACAGTATCTTTGGTTATGAACTAAGTACAGTGTCTTTGGTTGGCGACTGAGTACAGTGTCTTTGGATTGCGAATAAGTAAATTGTCTTTGGGTTATCGACTGAGTACAGTGTCTTTGGTTATCGACTGAGTACAGTGACTGGTTATAGACTGAATACAGTGCCTTTGGTTATCGACTGAGTACAGTGTCTTTGGTTGGCGACTGAGTACAGTGTTTTTGGTTGGCGACTGAGTACAGTGTCTTTGGTTATCGACTAAGTACAGTGTCTTTATTTGGCGACTGAGTACAGTGTCTTTGGTTTGCAAATAAGGAAATTGTCTTCGGTTATCGACTGAGTACAGTGTCTTTGGTTATCGACTGAGTACAGTGACTTTTGTAATCGACTGAGTACAGTGCCTTTGGTTATCGACTGATTACAGTGTCTTTGGTTGGCGACTGAGAACAGTGTTTTTGGTTAGCGACTGAGTACAGTGTCTTTGGTTATCGACTGAGTACAGTGTCTTTGGTCATCGACTGAGAACAGTGTCTTTGGTTGGCGACTTAGTACAGTGGCTTTGGATATCGACTGAGAACATAGTCTTCGGTAATCGACTGAGTAGAGTGTCTTTGGTTAGCGACTGAGTACAGTGTCTTTGGTTGGCGACTGAGTACACTGTCTTTGGTTATTGACTGAGTACAGTGTCTTTGGTTGTCGACTAAGCACATTTTCTTTGGTTAATGACAGAGTACAGTGTCTTAGGTTATCGACTTAGTACAGGTTTTTTTTGGTTGGTGACTGAGTACAGTGTCTTTGGTTATCGACTTAGTACAGTGGCTTTGGATATCGACTGAGAACATAGTCTTCGGTAATCGACTGAGTAGAGTGTCTTTGGTTAGCGACTGAGTACAGTGTCTTTGGTTGGCGACTGAGTACACTGTCTTTGGTTATTGACTGAGTACAGTGTCTTTGGTTGGCGACTAAGCACATTTTCTTTGGTTAATGACAGAGTACAGTGTCTTAGGTTATCGACTTAGTACAGGTTTTTTTTGGTTGGTGACTGAGTTCAGTGTCTTTGGTTATCGACTGAGCACATTGTCTTTGGTTATCGACTGAGTGCAGTGTCTTTGGTTATCTACTGAGCACATTGTCTTTGGTTATCGACTGAGAACAGTGTCTTTGGTTGTCGACTGGGTACAGTATCTTTGGTTATGAACTAAGTACAGTGTCTTTGGTTGGCGACTGAGTACAGTGTCTTTGGATTGCGAATAAGTAAATTGTCTTTGGGTTATCGACTGAGTACAGTGTCTTTGGTTATCGACTGAGTACAGTGACTGGTTATAGACTGAATACAGTGCCTTTGGTTATCGACTGAGTACAGTGTCTTTGGTTGGCGACTGAGTACAGTGTTTTTGGTTGGCGACTGAGTACAGTGTCTTTGGTTATCGACTAAGTACAGTGTCTTTATTTGGCGACTGAGTACAGTGTCTTTGGTTTGCAAATAAGGAAATTGTCTTCGGTTATCGACTGAGTACAGTGTCTTTGGTTATCGACTGAGTACAGTGACTTTTGTAATCGACTGAGTACAGTGCCTTTGGTTATCGACTGATTACAGTGTCTTTGGTTGGCGACTGAGAACAGTGTTTTTGGTTAGCGACTGAGTACAGTGTCTTTGGTTATCGACTGAGTACAGTGTCTTTGGTCATCGACTGAGAACAGTGTCTTTGGTTGGCGACTTAGTACAGGGTCTGTGGTTGGCGACTGAGTACACTGTCTTTGGTTATCGACTGAGTACAGTGTCTTTGGTTATCGACTAAGTACCGTGTCTTTGGTTGGCGACTGAGTACATTGTCTTTGGTTGGTGACTGATTAAAGTGTCTTTTGTTGCTACCGAATGTATTGTTTTTGGTTATCGACTGAGTACAGTATTTTTGGTTTGCAACCGAGTACAGTTAGTTTGGTTTGCGACTGAGTATATTGTCTTTGGTTGGCGACTGATAACAGTGTCTTTGGTTTGCAACTGAATAAACTGTCAGACGATAGTGACAGAATAAAGTGTCTTTTAATAATGTCAAACATGATAAATCGTCAAGTCATGCATATTGCTGATATCATATTTAACAAGTCGATTTCCCCACCCACACATTATTTTACATAGGCAAATTTCTTTTTGATATTTGAATGATTCCACTCTTAAATTTGCTAAGTCAACAAATTTTTATGTCATTTTCCATGTACATTTATAACGTGATTCTCTAGTTACCGATATACCGTTTCCCTTTTTCGACAGATACGAAGTCAATTTCAATCAACACAAGTGTTCCAGCAGTGTTCAAGTGCGAATCAAGCCGAGGTCTGGGATAACATTACTTCAATAATTAAAGAGGTCTACGCACCTGAACACGGTGACATGTGGATCAGTACTCCCCTTAAAGCAGCCGTCAAGCCAGAACACATCCGCCCCAGCGTAGTTGAGTTTGAGCATTCATATACCCGCCCGAACTCAGATTACTACAGTAGGTGTAACCGTTCCTTCTCGCAAAGTCACACGGCGTCTACGGGATTGTCCGAGAGAAGCGTCTCCCTTCCAGCAGAATTACACACTCGTGCAGACGACAAACTTCCTCGGTTGCAAACTGTCACTAAATGTAACAGTCTTAATTTTCTGGATGAACTGAGGTTTGACAGTTTCGTTAATGATGTTCCAACGCAGTTCAGTGAGTACAATCCCAATTACCTTCCTTGCTCGTGGGATGGTTCAGGCGACGGCATGGTTCAATTGAACAACATGGAGGAGAACAAATCTAACAATGCCATCAACCAGTCTGACGTAATTGTAACACAAGATATGTCGTCTGTGTCAAAACAATCAGACATAGTTCACAAGTTCTTCCTAAGGATTTTAAGATGTTGTGGAATGACCGAGTCTTAGTAAATGTGCAAAAAAATAGATTGCTTGAACACTATTGCCTTGTTTTTGTTTTATGCCCCCACGAAGTGGGAAGCATATAGAGTTGCCGTTGTCCGTCCGTACGTACGTACGTCCAGCAAATCTTGTGGCGTTAACTCCTAAACTATCAGGCGGATTTCTTTCAAACTTGCATAAATGATCAAACAGGATGTGTAGATGTTCGTAAAGAAGGGATTTTTCCTGCGGTGATTTTTTACCAGCGTTATGGCCGTTTGTTTTTACAAATGTTGTTGTAGCAGTGGGTGCATCAGCGTCAGAGGACACATTCTAGTTTCTTATGTGAATGGTGTAAAAGCGACACAGTTTTGTTCAGTTGTGCTCTTTCTTTAGATTCCAATCTGATCAACTTATCAAACAACATGAAGTTTTTTATTTTCTTTGAACTCATTTTTATGGTAGCGGAGCACAACGTGTGACTTGTCTTATACGAGGGTTTACACAATCTGATATGCATGAGAATATTTTCTTGTATACAGGGGTTTAAAGCAGTGTTTGGAAAAGTCATTTTAGACCCCACCCCCTCACACGAAAACCCAATCCCATCCGCCATGTCGTAGAGAAACCTGACATAAGTTATATTATAACGAAACTTAGTATAACCAAACATTATAGCTAACTTTAAAAAAGTATTATACAATAAAATTGTTTTATTTCTCTCAAAAATAAAATCAGATACATGTACATGCAATAAATCAGGGGCGGATTCAGAGGGGGTCAATGGGGATGCTCGAACCCCCTTTTGGGTGATTGGGTGATAAGAAATATTTAATTTTTATGGGGAATTGGGTCAGAAAGTTGGAAAATATCATGTTACAACTCTGAGACTGTCCCAAACGAAACCCCTTTTCTGGAAATCTTGCATCCGATATTGTAAATTGTCAGTGATCTATTACCGTTTTATATACACGTGGTGTGTATGGATGAAACTTGATGATCCTAACAGGTTATCAGATTTACCAAAAGTATAAATGCTATAACGACATATTATGACAGACTATTTTTAATTTTTCGGAATTTTTCACTTAACAACTTTTACTCCAAATGGGAATCAGCTGCAGACAAACGAAAACTTATTGCAGTTTTCACATTTAAAAGGGGTGTACTTATATTAGGGGGCATAAAATGTCGTGGTTTTCCGATCGAAGCTATTTTCATAGGTTCTTAAATTTGTGTATTTCAGTTTTGAAACGGTTTATAATCAAATCTATATTACATGGCGTTTGTAAATTCGTGGATCGATTTGCTTCCGAAATCCACAAAAAATAGTACACCACGAAAACTAGTACAACTCGAAAACTAGTACCCCACGAAAACTAGTACACAACGAAAACTAGAAATCTAGTACCCAACAAAACTAGTACCCACGAAAACTAGAACACCACGAAAACTAGTACACCACAAAAACTAGTAAACCACGAAAACTAGAAATCTTGTACCCCACGATAACTAGTACCCACAGAAACTAGTACACCACAAAAACTAGTACACCACGAAAACTAGAAATCTTGTACCCCACGAAAACTAGTACCCACAAAAACTAGTACACCACGAAAACTAGTACACTACGAAAACTAGAAATCTAGTACCCCACGAAAACTAGTACACAACGAAAACTAGAAATCTAGTACCCCACGAAAACTAGTACATCACGAAAACTATAAATCGAGAAACACACGAAAACTAGTACCCCACGAACACTAGTACACCACGAAAACTAAAATTCTACTACCCAAGAAAATAAGAACCCCACGAAAACGTGTACACCATGAAAACTAGAAATCTACTAACCAACGAAAATAAGAACCACACGAACACTAGTACACCACGAAAACTCGAAAACAAGTACCCCACGAACACTCATACACCACGAAAACTAGAAAACTAGTACCTCACGAACACTACAATGGTTCACCACGAAAACTAGAAATCTAGTGCCTACCCACGAAAACAAGTACTCCACGAAAACTTGTACACCACGAAAACTAGAAAACTAGTACCCCACGAACACAAGTACACCACGAAAACTCGAAAACTAGTACCCCACGAAAACTAGTACACAACGAAAACTAGAAATCTAGTACCCCACAAAACTAGTACCCACGAAAACTAGAACACCACGAAAACTAGTACACCACAAAAACTAGTACACCACGAAAACTAGAAATCTTGTACCCCACGAAAACTAGTACCCACAAAAACTAGTACACCACGAAAACTAGTACACTACGAAAACTAGAAATCTAGTACCCCACGAAAACTAGTACACCACGAAAACAAGAGCTGTCCGAGGAGACAGCGCGCTCGACTATTCGAATCATTTGAAACAAATGCAAATTGAAGATTAAAACAATAACAACTATGGCCAAACATTCATGTGCAATCAGGAAAAGTATTAACAAGTGAATGGGAGAAAGTAATTTTAAATAACAGAAGTAATTCCATAATGTTCCATAAATATTGAACTAAAAAGGGGAATAACTATGAAATATTTTTGGAAGAGTTTAAAAAAACTTGTTAGTAATTTATGAATGGAGAAATTTACTTTAAGTTCAATATCAATTACTTCAGTAATGTTACAGAAAAAGAACTGAAATGAAAAAAAAAAAGCATTACTTTGAAAAGCATATAGTAGGTCAAGTGAAAGTGATCTAGATTATGATGGTGAAAATGTTTTTCAAGTTTGAAGTTGATATCTGTATTAGTTTCAAAGTTATGGGCCAAGTGCATAAAAACTTGAAAACAAAATCTATTTTAAAAAGGACATAAATTTAAAAAAAAATGTAGCAGAGTTTTCGGTCTTGGTGGTTATTGTAAAGATTATCATAGTGACTATACATGTATATTATAAGTTTGAAGTTAATACCTAATATTGTTTCAAAGTTATGGATCAAGCGCATATTTCGGCAAATGCAAAAACTAAGTTCAAAAGGGGCATAACTTACAGAAATATTTCAGGTAGAGTTATGGGTCTTGTTGATAATGATTGAGAAACTGATGTCAAATATATATTTCAAGTTTCAAAGTAATATCTCTAGTTGTTTAAAATTTATGAGAGAAGTGCATAAGTAAAAAGGGGCATAACTTGAAAAATATTGGAAGCAGAGTTATGGGTCTTGTTGGTAATGATGAAGAATTTGATGGTGAATATATATTCCAAGTTTCAAGTTGATATTTCAAGTAGTTTATAAGTTATGGACCAAAGTGCATATTTTCCTTAACACAAAATTTAAGTGAAAAAGGGGCATAACTTGAAAAATATTGGAAGCAGGGTTATGGGTCTTGTTAGTTATGATGTAGATTTTGATGTCGAATATATATTTCAAGTTTCAAGGCAATATCTCAAGTAGTTCCAAAGTTATGAGCCAAGCAAAATGTAAGTGAAAAAGGGGGATAACCTTAAAATATAATGGTAGCAGGGTTATAGAGTTATGGGTCTTGTTGGTAATGATGTAGAATTTGATGGTAAATATATATTCCAAGTTTCAAGTTGATATCATAAGTAGTTTTCAAGGTATGGACCAAAGTGCATATTTTGTTTAACAGACGGAGACGCCGAAGCCGACACCGGAGCGAGTAGGATAGCTCCCCTATTCTTCGAATAGTCGAGCTAACTAAAAAACTAGTACCCCACGAACACTAGTACACCACGAAAGCTGGAAATCTAGTACCCACGAAAATAAGAACCCCACGAAAACTTGTACACCATGAAAACTAGAAATCTAGTACCCCACGAAAACTAGTACACCACGAAAACTAGAAAATTAGTACCCTACGAAAACTAGTACGTCACGAATATTGATGAAATCACAGCATATGTTTAACGAGAATTCCCGTTCTATAATTAATAAAGAGACATCCATAATCGAACCCAATATCGAGAAATGATTACTAGGCTAATGACTTTTGCAAGAATTAATGTTACTTATGCACCTCTCGGAGAGATTTGATTGCTTTTACATGCAATGCACCAATATTTTTAGTTCGCAGAAAGCAGTACACATGTACTCACTTTCATTTGATTTTAGGCCTAGAACAAAGGTGAGCTATAGCCAAGATTAGTCGAGAATAAAGCGATCCTCACACATTATTCTGACCACATTTCATAAGATTTGGACAATATTTAATTTTTGACGTCAAAACTGGCTGAGCAACGTGAGCATCCACCTTAAATGCAAGTTGTTTCGCGGATGTATGGAATTTTACGATTATTTCGTAAAAACAAGTAAAATCAATGTATCTTTTGATGTTCCAAGTTTGAAGTTTACACTCCGAATCCACGCTGAGAAATTAAAAAAAATATGTTCGGTATAGATAGAACATTGATTAAGTGCACGATATAGTGGACAATTTCCTATGATATACTATTTCTGCGTTTCTGTGGTCTTAAAATGAAATTGCAGAAATATTTCCAGAAAAAAAAATCCAGCAAAAAAAATAATAAATTAATCTCAAATAATCAGGTATTTTTAAATTGAAATCCCCGACGTCGCCGTGTCTGAGCTAATCCGATCAACTAATTACGAACAATTAATATTATAGTAGAGTCAAGTTAAGTCAAGTCAAAAACCTCTTATTCTCTCATGCCAATTCTGACAATATGGGGATATACATAATTGATATTTTCGAGGTTTACAAACTAGACACGTAGACGCGTTTTATAAACATAAATTTTACTCAAACATTACTCGAACAATGAAATGAAACGTTGTTGTTTTAGCGTTATAATCTACTAACGATTGTGGATAAGTAGATAATCACGTGACACTGTTTATATATCCAAGAACGATCTGTGCAAAAGGGTATAAAACTGAGCATGGAAACCAGTCTCATATCTCAATCATCTGATTGGCTGAAATGGCGACCAGTCGCCATTTCAGCCAATCAGATGCTGAGATTTGAGACTGGTTTCCATGCTCAGTTTTTTAACCTCAGCCCTTATGGCAGATAGGGGCGAATTAAGTATTGTTCCAGTTATCAGTTCTCGTAAAAAAAAAACATGGCGATAACAAATTTGTAAAAACTTTTGCTGATTAACCCTCATTAAAATCACAAATACATAAAATCTTCCAAAAGGAAAGTCAGTTACAACACTTTATAAAATTTACTCACTTTAATTTCAAAATTTCGGACACATGTCTTTTCTAAAAAAATAATACAGATATTTTTTAAAATAATTACATCCATTTTAAATATCCTTATGTTCAAAGTGAACATTTTTTGCCATTGGAAATACCCGCAATAAGGTAATGTGCAATATTTTACCTACTTTTCTGAAACTTAAAAAGTGTTCCTACTTTGATATTCAACGATTTAATTCGAATCCATGAGTTGAGGCGTGAAGAATGACCAGTAGCTATTTGCTGCCAAATTCTGACGAACAAATAATAACAAAATTAAATTAGGGGTTGAGTGGAGCTCAATTTAAATATATGCCTTTGTTTTAATATTCAACTGGCTTCCAGACACGCGAACAAAGGAAAATCATTAAAAAAATATTTATCTAGATAGCTCAAGAGGTTATATATTTTATGTAAGTTGAACAGATGAATATCTCAGAAACTATAATAATTGCTGTAGTGGCTAGACGCGAGAAGCTGAAAGCAAATTTTAATTCTTTGTTTCGAATCTTGAAAAAGAGCAAAATTAGTTTTAATATTACGGTTTATTGTAATGGTTTTTATTCTTAAATTAAATCCGCTCTACTGACAAAAAATATCAGTTCAACTGGCAAGAGAAGAGAAGGTTGCGAGTTCATGGTTTGTTAATGTAAATGTCAGAGTTCATGATAGAGTTTTCTTAAATTTCAAGTTTCGTGACATTTAAATATCTAATCAAGAAAAATGTAAGTCGTTAAGTTCAGTAAATAATTTGAAAAAAAGCATCTTTAGAGGACATCCATTTAAACTGTTATCGGTTGACCGCAAAACAACTTTAGCACAACAGAGAAATAGTTAAAAACACATTATCCAAATTATGATTAAATACATCGTTATTCCAACGTTGTCATGCCGCCAAGAAATGTTACATACATGACGTCATTGATAAATTTCTGTGCAAATTTGCCTTTCCTAAAACACCACCGGAATCTAGCCCACTGGTTTAAAGGTCTTTTAGACTCTAGCGAAATTAAAATGATTTCTATTTTTGGATCGGAGTACACAGATTTATCAGTTTTCTGACTCTTCACAGTCTCAGTAGGTCTAAATATAGTAACAAACTGCAGGCATAAGAACCGCCGAAAAGTACACCCGATGAGACAATCGTATTAACTCGGCGATCCCCGGCAAGCTTCGGATTACGTAGAATCACCGAAGCGTGATCCGAGTGCCGATGAGACCGAATTACACACATTTCAATTTCGCTCTCAATAGGCGAGTGAAATGTACCAATTAATGGAAGTTGCTCGACTTTATAGGTTATGTGATAAATTATTGTACAGCATTCGAGTTTATTTTATAATAAAATTATTAAACTATCTAACTCAATATAAAACTCGACAAAAGCTTCATTTTATATCGCGGATTCAGGGGATTTGTTTAAAAATCTCTGTATACAGTGAACATCCTAGTTTGTATCCTCTATATGTTACATCAATCAATTCAAATACTTTTGCTTTTACAATTAGTGTTGAACTAAGTACATATATTAAGTTATGTATAGCTGATTAAGGATAAGTAGTCAGTCACGTGATATTATGTTTATATAACCAAGAAATACTCTTTTTGAGATGGGGCGAATAAAATATTTTCAACAATTCAAGTTGATATCTTTGGTAGTTTCAAAGTTATTGGAAAAGTGCATACAAACTTTAACGCAAAACCTAAGTCAAAGTGGCATAACACCAACAATATTTGTAGTAGAGAAAAACTGTTGATTATGATGTGGATTTTGATGGTTAAATATATATAAATTCCAAGTTTCAAGTTGATATATTTAGTGGTTTAAAAGTTCTGTACAAAAGAGCATAAAAAATTAATGGATGCCTACTTAGTCGCCGAGACGTCAGTTTGAGTAGTCGACGCCAGTTCGAGTAGAATAGCTCACCTATTCTTCGAATAGTCGAGCTTAAAAACTATATAAAATGATAAATTATATATACTTTATATATGGCTTGTACTCGGTTATTTAGAAAATTTAGGCACAAGGCAAACTTTGCAAACAGTTCCCTCGGGTCGGATTTTGCCATCTGAACATCGCGTGTGTTAAACATATTGAAACACGCATGTGAGGTTGTTCCAAACTTTTATCCGCGGGCCTAACTTACTGTTTTTCCCAAAAAAAATATTTGATTTATGATATTTCTTCAAAAATAAACGCCGCCTATTTGTTTTTAGTTTGATTGTAAACATACTTTAGTTAAACCACTTAAGATGTGCGTTTAGTTTTCCTGTAATAATTGTTTAAACATTTTGTGTGCATTAAAAAATATCTATTACCAATTTATGCAAATTAATGAAAAATCATTTTGTGTTACATGCACTGAATTTTCTTACTGAGTATGAATTTTTTTACTAATGTCATCGGCGTTTCTCTTTGAGTCCATATTACTAAAATGTTCTTAAATTTTCTTCAAAAAAAAATCCCAGGTGAGCGATACAGCGCCAACAATCGACTTCTGTTTTCTTTCTTTCATTCCTTCATTCATTTGCTAGGTCTTTGCCTGCATACATTGCGAGCAGCGACGTGTAGCGGAACAGTCTATCTTAATCTAGGGTTTTAATCCGCTCATAATCAGCATACATTCCATCGTAATTTTATAACCAGCTGTGCTTAAGTTCACCAGCTGTTTGCGGTCGTACCGAACCTTGCTTTGAAGAATTTGGATTAACAGACTGAGTTTAGTCCTCTCCGGCGAAGTTTGTGTCTGCAAAATATTTCAATCAAAGAAACCATTCATCAGACCATCTCAGAGTTCATTATCAAGTGTACGAACATTCACTTTGTTGTGGTCAGCGGAAGATGGCGGTTGCCAAAATGTAGCGCACAGGTACGCGTTTTTTCTGCATACTTTGATTTCTCGTTAACCGCATTTTTAATTAGAAAAAAATCAGTTAACGTTTTTGAATGTGTCTGGCATTGATTTGCATTCGGTGCACTTCAGTTTTGTTCTTTATTTTGGAGTTTAAAGGAAGCGAATGCGGATCGGTGACGGTATGTTACATTTAAACTATTTCGATTGCAAATAAATATTTTTTTAATGTTTTAATTACTTTATATGAAATAATTATATTTTAGAGCATGCAATATGCAATTTTAATAATCATTTTTATCCAAATAAAATATAATTTTTGATTATGCTAGTGTCTATTATTTTGCCATAATCATTTAAAATCTGCATGCAAATAATTTAAATACGTTTCAATAATACCATGTAATATTTTGTTTATAAAAAACTGCATATTGTAAAGTATGACAATAATATTGGTTCAGTCCATGTTTAAGTATTTTAGGGTAGCAGTCAGACATGGAAATTAATGTTAATCTTAGAATAGTAAACTCAGCAAAATTAGTTAAGGGTCATACAATATACGTTACTTAATATAAACTCATTTCGAAATATATCAAAAGAATTTTAAGTTATATTTAACTGCAATCAAGATCGGTTATCAAGACTGGAATTTTATTAGTTCAAGATTATGGATTCATTTTTTTTCTTTTTTTTTCAAATGTTCATTACACGAGCATATATGCTGACCCATCATTTTTGTTGTTGAGTGTATGTATACGGCTTACCCGTAACATGGATTTACATAACACAATCTTTGATCGTTAAGAAGTCGGGCATATTCTTTGTTTACTGTACTGACATAGATTTATCGGTGCGCTTGCACCAGGACCTAATCTCTTAATGATAATCTTGATAACGCTGACCACTGACCAGTGACCCGTGGCCGCATTCTAGGCCGACAGCGTGTGTTTGCAGTTTGTAATTATCTGTTTCTGAGTGGCAAACTGGAGATTTTGTTTTAAAACTGTGAAAAGATAACCGTATTTTGTTTAAGATAGACTGGTCACTTTTCTGATATGTTTTTTGACCGAATGGGATTTCTTTAAACAGTGAAAAGATAACCGAATTATGTTTAACATAGACTGGCCACTGGACTGATTTTTTTCTTTATTTATGATACAACTTCAGTATTGTTAGAACTAGTCTATTTCTTAATTTTATTCTTTGAGAAGGATGGCTTTATTATCATATAAATAAAAGATCTCCTGACAAGCCACAGATCTAATGTGTTTTTTGAAGTTGGAAAATAAATCAACACCTGGAATCCAGGATATGTTGAACACAGTTTACTCCTAGATAAAACCGTACCCAGGTTTTCAAAGACACTTGAAAACTGCGCTCCGTGTACAAACGGAGTTCATTTACAATTCTATAAATTAAATCACTTAATTAATTCAATAATATAAATGATATTGAATAATTAGACAGTCACGTGATACTCAGTATATATATGCAAGAATTATCTTCTGGCAGATAATCGCGAATTAAATATTTTTCCCGTGATCCCTACTCGTCAGGAAGACATGGCACTATCATATTTGGAAAATCTACTTGCTGGTTAACTCTGCTTAAATAAATGTCACGTGACTGGCAAGTTATCGCTAACTTATTATACATATCAGTTATTATTGATAACATTAAAGACTGATAAAAATTCACGTCGACATATAATGATTTTAACGAAGTTTAACTCATATAATGCGTAGATCACGATGTGTTCTATCTCTAAACTTTATGCTCCAAATACGAGTATTGAGGTTCTATCGTAAGTGCGACCAGTTTAGATCCGTGATTTGGATCTAAACTGGTCGCTTCTTGGTCAGAAATAACCAAATAAATCTAAAGCGTACAATATAGATACTGATCAGGATGTGCCTGCTGATCAGGATCTACACTGTTCACCTATGGGATAACAGCCATATCCCATAGACTAAAGAGTTAAACGGGATATTTAATTATAAAATCATTACTTATTTGAACTTTAATTTATTTCTTTAAAAAAAAACACATACTTAACCAAAATTCTTACTATTAGAATTTTAATTTCTCCAAATGGAATTAAAATACATTTTATTTTTAAAAATTTGAACATGCATGCAATGAAATACACCATTTCTACTTCATTTTATGAAAGTGCCATTAAAATTCCTTAGTGCATTCAACGACATGTAATCGATGTGGGGGGTAAACACAAAAGTCACAACATTTACCGTAGCTGTTTTCAGCTACGGTATCCCGAAACATGGTCTGGAGGTTATAAAACTGAGATTGGAAACCAGTCTCGAATCTCAAGCATCTGATTGGCTGAAATGGCGACTGGTCGCCATTTCAGCCAATCAGATGCTTGAGATTCGAGACTGGTTTCCAATCTCAGTTATATAACCTCCCGAAACCTGCTGGAGCTGATAAAATATTTTCTGTCTGCTCAGCAATCGCATTTTTGCAGAATTGCATAAAATCGTCCAAAATTACTTTAGACTTCATATTTGAATATGGAGACACGAAGCTTCGTTAACAGAAACGTGCCCGCTACTGACTTATTTTTATACGGTGTTCGGTGTTCCGTATGGACAAACTTTTTTGTTTCTTTCCCTTTACCGCGATGCATGATGGTACGATTGTGAAACAACGATGGTACGATGGCACAATGATTAAAACGCGAAGGTACGATGGTGAAACCACGACGGCACGTTGGTGAAACCACGATGGCACGATGGGTAAAACGCGATGTAATATCATGGTTTCATCATCGTACCATCGTGGTTTCACCATCGTGTCGTCGTTGTTTCACCATCGTACCATCGTTGTTTCACCGTCGTGCTATCGTTGTTTCACCATCGTGCCATCATTGTTTCACCATCGTGCCATCGTTGTTTCACCATCGTTCCATCGTTGTTTCACCATCGTTCCATCGTTGTTTCACCATCGTACCATCGCTTTCCGGTAGTCATGCGCAGTAAAATCCGGTGATGTACATTTACTTTTTTAGCAGAAAGATGTCGTAAGTAAATGTACATCATCGGATTTTACTGCAACGATGGTGCGATGGTGAAACAACGATAGCACGATGGTGAAACAACGATAACACGATGATGAAACAACGATGGCACGATGTTAAAACAACGATGGCACGATGATGAAACAACGATTGCACGTATGTTATTTCATGCCATTGGCATCCAAAAGCATATAGGGAATTGAATGGTTATTTCACAAAAATGAAAATTACGAATCTTATTATGTTTCAAGTTCCAAGAGAATGCTCACAATCCACGTTGAGAAATTAAAACAGTGTTATCGGTGTAGTTAGAGCATTGCTTAAGTGTATTTAATAATAAAACGAAGTTTTAACTGTTCTTACTTCTACAGTCTGTTCGCAACGAAATATCTGCGTGGCTAAGATGCCAACCGATGCCAAGATGGTAAAATTTAGTACAATTGACAGTCCCGAAATGTAATCACGCAGTTTTGGTTGAAATGGCATGCCCAAACTGACCCAAATGTTAATTTTCGGACATTGTGTCAGATGGTGTTTACCCTTCGGCCGCAACGAAACACAATTTGGGTAAGCGATTGCAATAAAGAATGGTCTGTCTTTTTCCTCTAGCACTGTCCGATAAGAGCAACAACCCTTAAGAATTTCTCAGAAATTTAACCCTTTACTCCATCTGATATGGCTGATATTCTTGGGCGAACAGATACTTGTAGATAAATCTAGATCAGCCATCACATCCATGCCGTCTGACCAGGATCTTCACTGACAGATTCATTGGGTTATTTTTCTGACCAAGAAACAACCAGTGTAGCAGCAGATAAGACGACACCAATGTTCCGGCTGATCTGGATCTACACTGGCTGCACATGCCAAAAAAAATCCCGTATATATAAAGTAAAGGGTTAATAAGTATTCATTTGTTATATTTACCGCAAAATGCACAGTAATTAATGCCGTCTGCTCCAAGACGTCGTTTTAAACAATCATCTGTTCGAAGTTACCCTATAACGCGCACCATTTGTTATGCTTTATTCCTGCTGTATCAAATATTAAAATGCCGTTTTAATGAGGAATACATATTTCACAAGTTGTGAGTTTCCCGCAAAAAGGAAGAAATCTTCACCGAGTTATTGAAGTAATAAGTGATTTTTTGTGTGCAAAATTGCAATTTTTCCAAATCAGCGTCACACACTCTGACAATCTTATCGAATGTTTGTTGAGTAACACATTTTCCTTTCACCTCTGTTCAAATAATAGCGAAAACAGACTTGTTTGTAATGAATAAGGGCTCATGAACTGACAAGATGAGCAGTTCAACGTTTTCACGGAAGGTAACACGGCCATTGACGGTGATTTTGTGCTGGTAGCCATCTAATGTGGTATAATAAGCATTAACATGGTTTTATTGGTTTATTTTACATTAATAAAGAGGCGAAAACAACAATAAGCCGATTTTTTTTCAGCATCTGGACAAAACAGAACGCTGTCTGGATTAACAAATTAACTTTGCGCGTGTTCGCACATTTAAAACAAAGATTTTTTGCTTCTCTCTAGAACTTTACTTTGCAGGATTTTACCGAGTTAAAAAAAAAGGAGGTTCGGGCAACGCCGCTTTACCCATTTCCCCTGAATCCGCACCTGTACACTTGAAAGTGCATGGACATCAACAAAATCTCAATTTTTTAAGTTGCCGTTTAACGACAATACTGTAGCCAAAATAATAAAATAATAACCAACTAGCGCTTATATAGCATACGATTTTATTTTTTTTTCATCTTCAGTCGGTAATGAAATTGTCAGTCAAGTAACACACGCGGCAGAAGCCAGAGAAAATCCGTTTTCCGCACATTGCTTCCTCCAGCACAGAAGAGCAGATATTAAGTTCACACTGCAGTAACTTCGTGTCTGGTAATTGGATTAAATCATGCAAAAAATACAATGATGTTTAATCAGCCATATTAAATAAACGTAAATTATAGAAACACGCTGACTAGTTTCAGCGCATATTGCAATATGACAGTTTTTATCAGTACCTTATCTACACCGAAAATATCTGGATAATGAAGAACGCGGATAATAGAAGATCTTGAGTAAATTGGATTAAATTTAACTCTTGTAGTGTCATTTAACTTTGCGGGAAGAAATTTTCTTGCAAACGCCTTATAGCACATTTTCGCGCGGGCATAAATTCGCAAAATTGTATTTTTATAATAAGATATGCTGCTACATTGTTAGATGTCGCGGGTGTTTAATTTCGCTCACAGTAAAGTTCGAAAATTGAACCATCGCGAAATATAATAATACTCACATACAGACTTAAGCCCCTGGCTGAGCAATCAACCATGCTTGGCGACACTCAAATACCATCGTTTGGGAAAAACCAGTTATCAAATGAACATGGAATGGTTCCATCTGATATTAAAAATACATGTGACACTGTTTTACGCCACCGGCTTGAATAAATTAAAATATACACATCCTTCTTTTGTAGATTACGAATTACGCTTAACCGAGGCCATGTGTCGTGGACATTAATATGCATGTTCTTTTTTAATCTAACCGAACCTGAGATAATATTTGGTGACTCTCATAGTTCCCCTTTAAATCTATTATAAAATATTAAGCTTTTTTATAAATGTGCTATATATAATGTAAGTCCCTTAACCGGTGTACCAATAAGGGACTATGATTGCCCTTTTCCGTCCGTCATTCTATCAATCCGTCAACCTGACGAAGATGTTCACTTTAAAAGAGGTAAGTCAGCTGGAAGTTTTAAATTATCTTAGATTGTGCGTTGTGTCTAACATTTGCTTAACGCTTAACCATCTTATAATATACAGTCAAACCTATGCCGAAGACCACTTGTAAACAAAGACCACATGTGGATAAAGACCAAATTTTATTTGTCACACTGACAGATAGCAAGAACAAATTCACTTGTAATCAAAGATCATCTGCCTTTAAAGAAAATTTTTGGTTTTCCCATCAGTGGTCTTTCAGGACAGGTTTGACAGTTAAATCACATGTGACCTGTTCACGATAATTCCGTATTTTTTTATACACAAGCTTTTTACGATTAAAAGATGCACGACATCGTAATAATATAGAGGAAACGAACGAATCCGAATCGTCTTTTTGTTTGATGTTTTCTTGACATACTAATTTGATGATGTTTTCTTGTTAAACTAATTTGAAAAAGTTAAAAGGAATGTAATGAATTAAAAAAGTAGTTCGGCGAAGACTGAAAATGGAAATTGTATTGTACAGTGTCAGACAATCCCAATTTCATTTCACTGAGAAAACTCTTTAATCAACCGGAATAATAGAAACTAAATTGTGATTTAATAATAATAAATATAGTATTTTTATTCTTAGAGTTATTATTCTTTCTCAGCGAAAGATTGTGCAGAGGAAAAACTTAAAATTGTAGAGACAAAACTAATGGTTCTTATTCTTTCAATAATAAACATAATAAAACACTCGAAATGATTTAGATACAATGCAAAGGGTTTATTCTGATATTCAGAATGTTGTTGTTGTTTTTTTCGAATATTTATAACAACACTGTCCCAAACTTTTAACAGACGATAAATTTGTGATCAACTGGATCTAAATGTGAAGAGTATCTGGCATGTACGCTGAATTCCGGTGAACCCGTGTAGATATTTAACTGTGTGTTTTAGTCTTGACTTCCAACATCCAGAATTTGAAACTGCGCTGTTAAGTGACAACGGTGCAGAGTAACACATATCTTGAGAGGTTGCCAAGCAAACAACACGATGTTATAAGTAGATGCTTGGCGGCAAAAACTCCACTGACTTCAGGAGTCGTTGGGCGAAAAGGAAAAAAAAACACACGTTCATGTACGGCTTTCTAGGCGAAAAAAAAACCCGCAATGAGCTTGGGAGCTGTAGAGAAACAGGACAAAAGAACAAAGCTTGAACTGATTGGTTCTGGCATGACGGGTTCCCATTTGCACTATATTTACTGACGGCCAATGACCAGTATTAAGTTTGTCAAGCGAAAGGTCTGAGACCGACAAAACAAATGATACGTGCTCTCGGTGAACATCTATTTCATAAAACAGCTTTTAAAAGACTAATGAGAGTTGGTTTTTTATTGTAGATCTTATTCGTGGAGATGTTATTTAAGAAAATTAGTTTTGTGAACTGATTTTACGATTTTACAAGAAGAATAAGATATAAAACAAATGATTAATTAGTTTTGTTTTATGACCTTATTGCACACGACTGTAATAGAAGGAAGTTGGAAGTAAAGATAGGGAACAAATGAGAGGGAAAAATATGTTTGTGTCTGAGAGAGAGAGAGAGAGAGAGAGAGAGAGAGAGAGAGAGAGAGAGAGAGAGAGAGAGAGAAAGAGAGACAAACAGACAGACAGACGACGACAGTCAGGCAGATTAGCAGACAGACAGACAGACAGACAGACATTTATAGGCAGTAAATTGTTATAAAATCAAGAACTTTCTGGTCTTATCTGTATTCTCCAGTTTTATTTAATATGACACTAGCGTTCAACAATTAATTAATTTCATCATCGTTCCCTATCTTTTATAATATCCCTCACTTCGCTAAGCTTAGTATCAGATTAATTAAATTCATTTGCTATTTCTTGCACTCGCCATGTGTCGTGAATAATTCATATGGTTAATGGCACTAAAAAGGTTGAAATTGGTTGCTAATACCCCTCGTGAACAACGTATTTGGATTACGTATTTCGAGATAAGGCCGTCATAGTTTTTTATGTTTATCCTGTCTGTAAAACAGGATTGAATTTCCAGAATTGAATATAAAACAATTAGTCTATGAACTGGACAAATTTATCGGATTTCAATTCGCCAATCGTCAACCATTGGTTGCGCATCAAACAAAAAAAATCACCAATAGAATGGCGGAGAGATTTGCCGTTCTATTTGATGCTCGGATAAGAAGCATTTATTTTTTAACAATGGCCTAAACAGACGTGATGGCTTTATAAATAAATTCTCAGGTGGCATTTTCTTTCAGGCAGTGTTAGGATGTTAACGGACGGCTGGTATATGCTTACAGCGTGCACTATCTGTTGTGTGAACATGGTCACTGCCAACTGGGGTAAAGTGTGCACTCCGTTCACCAGAAGTCCGCACCCGCACGGAATCTGTGGTCGACGGATCGACGAAACGCTAGACCTTCTATGTTCAAATGGTTTCAATGAAATACCAAGTTATAACTTCCGTAGGAGAAGACGAGACAACGCTGACAATTTTGAAGGTAAATTATTTTCTTTGCAAGCATAATTTGCCATGATAAAATAGGAAAACACTCTTTCCCATATTTTTGTAGGCCATAGTCTAGGCTTTGTACCATTAAATTTCGATTTTGGATAAAAGCCGTTCCATTATGAACTTTAGATTCATTCCGTATTTCTTGCTTCTTACACAATAATACATGAAATTAATGTGATATTTATCTTTGCCGCAAAAGCTTAACATGTTACATCGCATTGTTTTATTTGTTCGACAATTAAAAAAATTAAAGCTATAGCCACAGTGACTCTGTGACCTGTGGAAAATAAAGTTAATTAAAGATCGCGGTAGTTTCCGATTTCACAAATTATGAATTTTACATAAGCACCGGTTGCATATTTAAGGCTAATTACTTGTAAATAGTCCACCGGATGTTCCTACTCGGGAATGGCTGACACTAAATAGTCCCAAATTTTTTGCCTTTTGGGGGCATTAAATGGCTAGTATGGTCTGAAATGAACATGTTAAGTAAATGAGATGTTTTTACTGACACACTGATAGCATATTTATGTTTGGAAATGCAGTATATGAAAAAAGGCCCTGGTTTTAGGATGGCATATGTAAAACAGTTTTGAAGTTCACACAGAAGTGAAAAACAGACCTCCGGTTTCAAGGTGTCAACTCTCTGTTAATTAATACATGACCCCTACTTTTCTTGCTGGAAATGGACAGTAGAAACACTTAGCTTCAAAAGCAAGTAAGTTAGCCCTTATTCAAATGGTACCAGCTATGATTGCCAGCCTTTTGAAACATGTCATGTTTACTAAAGTTTATATAGGGAAGTCTATTTACAGGTCTTACACCTTAACGTTTTAGCGGTGTTATGTTTCATGAAAATGTAAACTGCGTACTCACTTGGCAAAGGAGAAACTTTCTTTCATAAATTATACTTGCGAATCAACTCTGTTCAACGACGGTTAGCCAATTTAGATTGTTTCACCCAAACGGTGAACACGTACAATTTATAACCGTGTGAAAACGGAAACAAATTTAACATAGATATGTAATCCGTTCATTCATTTTAGATAGATGATTTTTGAACGTAAATAATAAATATTCCTAAAATTACATTACGGTGATTCAGTGCACAACCGAGTTTTAACAAATACTTTTCAGTGTATAGGGAACAAGATTATTCATGAAATTGTGCTCTCAGATAATAAAATAGATATTAATTGCGGACTTAATCAGAAATGTGTAGCTTTTTATGACACTGTCACTTGCTTTAGCAAGTTTTGTTGTCGCGCCGATGGAATTTATGTTAGCCACCGTACGATTCTAAGACCATTAAACCTGACCATACTTAGTTATTTTTTCTAAGAACGATGTGAGGTACAAGTTTTAGACATTCGTTAATAATAAACATAATATAATTTAAGGAATGCAAGACTATAATGAAACTAAAAAAGTGTTTTATAATGTAAAAGTCAGATTTTGATCTTGTGCTTATGAAGAGAGGTGGTATAGATTTCTTTGCGTTTCACTTTGTGTTTACCAATTACTCTTGGATTACTGGATTCAGTGGCTACTAGCAAAATCAAGGAATTGGTGAATACCTGGTTTTGATGCTAGCATAACTTGTGTCTGGGATTGGTATAAGCAGATTATTATGCGAGTATCTGAAAAAAACTTCATTGTACAAAACCTAGAAAATTCTAGGCCTTCTTTGAAAACTTCTTTCGTGATCTCTGATCTGCAGGAACATGTCGCAACTAATGTTTCAGGTGGCAGAACGATATATAATCTTGATTTTAAGAAAAGTTAGATTTTTCGACTTGTGTTGAAATTAGTTGAAATATACAATTATACAAAAATTAAAAGAACCGTTAAGGCATTGCTCCACTCGCCCTTGCTATGTCATAAAAAAGGAAAAATAACGAAATCTCTCAAACGGCACAATGCAGTTCCATCAAACTTTGCACAAATCAATGATATAAGTGTATGATTATATTACATATTTTAATAAAAGTAAGAACAGTAAAGAAAAATAGTTAAACCTAAAAAATCCCTAAAAATCTATTTTACGTGACGTGAATTGACAGGGGAGGTAACCGAAAAATTATTCGAATTTTTGGGCGGGTTATCGTAATAAACCATAGTGACTAATTTTGACTTTTTTTAACTAGAGTTCACATTAATAAAAAATGTGTGCAATCATTAGTGTTAAAACGCTCTATAAATGCCCTTTATAAAATTAGATTCCGAAGAGACCCATGTCAAGCCACTCCTATTGCATGGCGTGCTACTGTCATACTTACGATGTGCGAATATTGTAAATTACTTGCTAACGCCTTCTTCACACTATAATATAAGCATAGAATAAGCCTGAGCAATTTGTTTCATTTTGTGACGTTTGATACGAATTAGGATTTGTCCTTTTACGAACTTCACGATCTCACGCGAATGTGAACGTGATAATTGGGGCGCGTCAAAGGAAAAGGTGTCATCGTTAATATTTTTGTCAGTTTAATTATAACTTTAATAGAAAATAACTTACAATCCATATTTTTCATAAATAAAAGGCGATTTTGTTTCACACTTTAACCATACAATGTTATTTTACCGAGAAATGCATAATAAGAAATGTCGTCTGCTTAGATTTATGACGTCCATTCTATGAAATTTCCTTTCACATTTTAAAACTATAAAATGTATTTTTACCGCGAAATGAATAATAAGAAATGTCGTCTGCTTAGATTTATGACGTCCATACTGTAAAAGAAGCCCAAAACGAGCACAGCGAGTGCATGCTTCTATTTTCTATAGACACGACTTAATAGACTCTATCCGATTTAAAAGTCGCCCTACATTTGTAGACATGCGCACGCACAGTTGAAAATAGATCGATTAATTTTGTCAATTGTAAAATTGAAAACATAAAGGAGTTCTATCGAAATAAATCGCTGAGGAATTTCAATTTTCATAGCTTCTGATTGGCTACTGATGTAGGGCGACTTCTTATTATGCTTGTATTTTAATTAAAACATTTTCAGTCTATGAGGAAATATTTGAATGATATTTTTCGTTAATCTTGGTTGTGTTTGAGTTAAATTGTTTATGAGCATAATTTTCAAAAACCTAGACATGAGCAATTGCCCATCGAATCACAATTAATAACGAATTTTAAAATGTTTTTACATTTAAAGGGAGGTAATTGCAAATTGTTCGAATTTCTAGCGTTGTTTATCCGGAACTAGTTGTACATGTATTAATAATGAATGTTTTGTGATTTTATTCACCACAAGAACTGAAGAAATCGATTAAATTAGGCCTATAATGAAATTTGATTTGTTTTTTGAATTTTTAGAATCACTCACGTTTTTCCCGAAACCCTTATCATAACACAGGGAAAGATAACTAAGTTGTGAATGCAGATTTTTAAGAACATTTTATTTTCTTGGCAATAATTACAGAAATGCTTATTAAATCAAAGAAATAATTTTGAATATTAGTTTTCAATTTTTACAAAGTCACAGAAAGGAAAGTGGATATTTTTTATTTTTACTGAGTATATAACGTAGCAGACATCCTTAACAAAACACCGCTCGCCTATATTAAAAAAACGTGTCTTAATCGGCGTTATCTCTTTCAAAGGTTGATGAACTAAAAGAAATGTACCCGACAATAGTGTCTGCTTACTTTTAACCTAATTGCAATTATAGACCATTAACCCACGCGCTGTTCATTGCGGCATCGCCTGACCTCATCTAATGGCTGAAACGGATTGCTAAATAAGAACTCGTGTAGAGAAGTTATAATTAAAATCAGTAATACTCAAAATAATTACACATAATCCAAGTTTGACGCTGTAAAACATCATTATCTGACGCAAATAACGCAGATAACTTCTGTCATTACTTACAATCAGTAATCATTAACAAAAGTCGTACCATACTTTAAATGATTATTGGACAGATGCGGCCATTTTTATCTACGCCATCTTAAATCTGAATATAGTGTTCTTCACGTGCGGGTGATCCCTGAATAGTGAATAATTAGGTTAAATAAAAGATTCTTATTAAAGCCGGATAGTGCCATTGCATCTATAAATAGCGAGTATATCATAATGCGCTTTTCAACTAAAACAACTTAACTCTTGAAATTCCCAACCCGTCTCGGAACCTGAATACACCTTGATAAGTTTAAAGTTTAATGGCCCTTTACAGTCATCGTTTCCCTTTAATCGATAGTTAATCTCTCAAACGGCCAAATGAAGTTCAAAAAACATTTTACAAATAAATGTTATTTATGTCTCTTTATTTTTCATGTGTTATGATAAGTTAGAATAGTAAAGAAAAAAGATAGATCCTAAAATTCTATTGACATCCATAAACACAAACCAAACAACACAGAACATCCTTTTAAAAGCCTACATGAGTATTAAGATACTGACAGCAATATGTTGTACCCTATTGAATAACGCATGCAAACGATATGAAATATTTGTAAAAGTGTGATTGACCGTGAATTTTTGTCGCGAAAATAGGTGACAAACGTGGAATTTTCTCTTCATAACTAAAAGTTCTTTATAAAAAAAAGAAAACAAAAAAAAACATTTCTAACTTTTCCTTAATGTCAAATGGAGATACACCAGTAACATTTATTTGTGCAAATTTTAATCGAACTGCATTTTGTCGTTATAGAGATTTTGACATTTTATTACCTTTTTACCGACAGTACAATGACGACTTTTGACGGCCCTTAACAATGTATCTTCTTCGTAAAATTCAGATCTGGAAAACATCCGCATGCCTTCCCTGCAGGAAAACAAAGAGGGGGTTAGTAGGGGTTGACCGAATCCTATTTCTGGGCACCAATATTTAATTTCCACGATTATTTTGGCCACTGAAAGCTTGAAATTATCACTTAACTACCATTAGACAATGACCTGTTCTCAGGTCCAAACATGAATGTTGATTAATTTTGTGGGTATCAAAAATGAAGAACCAGCCCGAATTTAACACGATGTAAATGTGTTTATTCTTACTTCTGACACTGCATTCACTATCGTTTCCACGTAATTAACTTACTGACCTCTCTAGTTTGTTTGTTTTCTTTCAGGCAACACAAACAATCAAGCATCTGATTTTCTCATCCCAAGAAAAGACGCTCATTCATTTCTCGTTAAAAGGTCCAGTTTCTACGAGCGCGGAATAGTTTGTGAGTGCTGTTACCATAGTTGCTCTATAATGGAACTACTTTCTTACTGCAGAGGAGGTGGCGGACTATTTGGCCTCTTTAAAAGAAGTATACGAGCGCAGGAATATAAACAAAAGCTTTTAAACACACAACCTCATCTACCAGAAAAGTGACTAGTGCATTGTTAATTAAATATTTGTTATCGTTAATCGACTACCTTGTGATATTTGATACCAATACCCCCCAGTAACCATTGTTGCTTCTTCATAACGAAATATAATAAAAAGAGGATTATATAAGTTTATTTGCGTCAGAACTAAAGAAACCTGAGTCCAAGATTATAAAACTAAAGCTGGAGACCAGTCGCAAATCTCAAGCATCTTATTGGCTGAAATGGCGACTGGTTTTCGCCATTTTCGAAAAAATTTAGCGCATTCTGAAGGGGAAAGTTGAAAACTGCCCACGTTTGTCAATAGATTTGTCGCCTTGTTTCCACTTTGTCTGTGAAGCGGGACAAACACTGAAATTGAATGATAAAATTTTATCAGTATTTGCCCCGAATCACAGACAAACGTAGACATAAGGCGACAAATCTATTGAGATCCGTGGGTAGTGTTTGTGAACTAATAAAATACTTACAAGGCTTCGAAGATTTGAGTCGATGGGTTTTCTTTTTGCGGTAATACAACAAAAAGACGTCACAAACTACTTGGTACGGTCACTACGGAGCCCCTAAGGTGACATTTAGCATACTTTTTTTTTCATTTTCCATACTTCTTTAAGGATATAATTTCGTTTAAACAAATTTTTATTTCGTTTAAATGAAATATTATTTCGTTTAAACGAATTAATATTTTTCGTTTAAACGAAATAATATTTCATTTAAACGAATTAATATTATTACGTTTAAACGGAATACTATTTATCAAACGAAATATTATTTCTTTTAAACAAATTAATAATATCCTTAAACAAGTATGGAAAATGAAAAAAGTATGCTAAATGTCACCTTAGGGGCTCCGTAGGCCGCACTGGCGGTGATAGGCCCCAAAATTTTTGGGCATGTTACGCCTACAAACTCATGTCAAGATATAGCTCAGAAACCAATGTTATTTCAAGGCCGCCGAGCTTGCTCTCGAGCTTTAAGATATTACTAACATTGCAAATGGCGAAAACTTGCTGTTTAAAAATGAGTTTTGGGGGAATACTCATTGCAACCTAGATTTTAGTGAAAAATGTATTCAAACCGAAAGTAGACCCGGAAGTAAGTTTTCATTGAATTTCTTGAAACTCTAACAATATTTTGACGAATTGGCACTCAACATTGTAGACCAGCATATACTTATTTCAGGTACGAGTTGCTTTGTTATATTGTCCACGAATTTCAGAGTTCTCCTGCAAACGGGTTTTCGTTTGTTTTAGCATGTGGTTGGTAATTTAAACATGAATTAAACTAAACTGAGCTTGCAAACACTAGTACATCCTTAGATAAATACATTTATTTACTAAAATCTAGGTGGAAAAAAGTATTTCCCCAAAAATCCATTTTTGAAATTTTAGCAAGTTTTCGCCATTATCTTTTGACCACCCAAAATGATAGGGTAACAAATCTCTCTACGAAACTTTTTTAACAAACTGGAAGTTACATTGACCATGATCTTTTTCGGTGGTTCAAACCAAGCTAAGAGACAGTAGATAAATATTTTCTTCAACTACTGCGGAATTTTCTCCAACTACTGATCAGAAACCAAAAAACAACAACAACAAACTATGCTTGTAAAACATATATGCTCCCCCACCAATGGCAGCCAATTAGTTCAAAAGTTAGAGATCACATCTGTTTTAGATCACTTGAGCGTTCACTAGTTACTTATCAGACAAGTTGTTTGTATAACCTTGACGTTTGACCTTATAATCTACTGTGGTCACATACTTGTTAAGACTTGCAACCAAGAAGTAAGAGGACATTAGGCCCGGCAGCGGTCTAGTTATTAATCGGATATAATTTTTGCATAAAAGGTCAGTGACAATAATCTTTGACCTGTTGAACCCCAAATAAGCAGGGTTCATCTTTATCGCCATCAAACATACCAGGATTGAGGAGTATATACTAGGTCCCGTCGTTTTATACCTATTGTACCTATTGATTCGGACATGCTTGTTTGATTTAAAGGTCACCTTGTGCTTAACCTTTGACCGGATGTCCTTGACTCAAAAAATCATCTACTTGTCATTTTCAACAAACATAACAAGTTTCAATTTAAGGTCCAGGAGACATGTACATTAAAACAATAGGGACAATATTCTTGTCATTTATAATTCAACCTGCCATGTTTCAAGAACATAACCAATTGTCTAATAATTCGTCAGTAATTTACAGTATTTCGCTATTTAATTTTTTTCTCTTATATCAAAATTGCCCGGCAGTGACCATAAGAATATACAAACCATGTTTAGTAAAGCAAGATCGATTCATTATCAATGTAAATATTATTTGCGAGTCACCAAGACCTTAACCCTTTTACCCTCCAAACGAAATGGGCATTCTACTTCCTATCAAATTTGGTAACTAAAGGTTTAAATCCGACACCGATTTTGAGTTTCAAGTCACCAAAAGGTCTATGGGTTCATTAACAGTTTACATACTACGTTTTGGAGGAAAGCTCAATGGTTTATAAGAATTCAAGGCTACCTTGGCCTTGACCTTTTACGGATTGGCCCATATTCAATAGGGATATTCTTAAAACTATCAGCATCCTACAAACCGTTTTTGATACAAATTATTTTTCATCAATAAACTGTTACTGAGGGCCACTTTACACGGCGCTGTCCTACATTAGGGTCTATCTACTATGGAAGCGGACAGAAATATGGCATGTTATAGAAGAACAAGACAATCCCTCTGTACCCTTTTAACTTGTGTAATGGCGGGCTGGCAAATAGTCAACACTACTCCATACTATCTCATGTGTGAACAGAATAGATCCAGATCACCTGGCACATGGTCAGAAATAATCTAATAATCAAAAAGCCAACAGTGTAAACCCTTATCAGATTGGACAGATGTGTTGGCTGATCTGGATCTATACTGTTTGCCCATGGTTAAATGCCATATACGATGGAGTAAAGAATTGAAGCCTAAAAACACTCACTTTTGGACACCAAGATCATGAAAACAAAGACATTTGAAAGGTACCAAATTTAATTCTATTAACTACAGAAATTGTTTTATCAAACAAAATTCAAAACATAACATTATGAAGATGTTTGACCTAAAGGACTAGGATTATCAAACAAAACAGTGTCAAAACAAAGTTGTACCAGTATGAAAAGGGTGCAACCTCATAATACAAACTCCATAACAAAAAAAATATCAAAGAAAATGAGTAAAGATTATAAAAAATGACTGAAGACCAGTCACAAATCTCAAGCTTTTGATTGGCTGGAATTAAGAATGGTCTCCTAACTGACCAATCAAATGCTAGAGTTTTTAGACTGGTCTCCAATCTCTCACATGACCATGGAAACACTAAAAAAACAAAATCTTAAAATGTTCAAAAAACAAAATTAAGTGAACATATCTTCTAATCTTAGAATAACACAAATATTTAACAAAATTCCTACCAAGCTTTGACATTTTATTTCTTCAGAAATTTAACAAAGTACTTATATTGTTTTTAACTAACAAATGATCTTTATAATGTACATAGGAAAGAAAACAAACTAAAACTTTGTTAGGTCAATGGGAATACCTAGCACATGAGTAGATGATTTTTTTTACAGTAAAGCAAAATCAAATTTTCCAGTTTATTGGAAAAGTTTTTCTATTTGACAAAACCTGCACAGGAACCGTGACGACACCATTACCACTCCTACATACAGACCAGGAAGTGACATCATTTTGTTTTATAAACAGGAAATGACATCACTGCTGTGTGCATGACACCAACAAGAAGTGATATCAGGAAGACTGCTCTTTTCTAACAGGAAATGATATCAATGTTTTGCTTTCCGTCCGACTAACCAACAGGAAGTAGCATCACTGCTGTGTGACACAAACGGGACCTGGAAGTGACATCAGCATGTTATTCATATTTGACACAGCTACAATTTTTTAACCAAAATCAACCAGCAATATGATGTCAATTTACAGCAAAAACTGACATATTTATCTGTCAAAAATCTACATGTGAATGAGTGATTATTAATAATCTTTTTTCTATTGTAATGTTCCAACATTTTGGCAATTCTTTCATATAATGTAATGTTGGAACCTTTTCACAATTGTTTCATGTATTCTTTTAACAAAAAATATTTTTATGTCAACATATTAAAAATCATTCTGCTACTTGCTTATGCACAGAACAAAGTTAACATCAAAAGTAAACATATTACTGGGCTGAAGGTTATAAAGCTGAGATTGGAAACCAGTCTCAAATCTCAAGCATCTGATTGGCTGAAATGGCGACTGGTTGCCATTTCAGCCAATCAGATGCTTGAGAATTGAGACTGGTTTCCATGCTCAGTTTTATAACCTTGGGCACTGGTAGGCAGTCATTTCATATGGGCCTACCGGCACATTCAATTTTTACAATGGCTTATTCTCAAGAAATTCATCAACATTTCATTGGAAATTTCTTCTATTTGACACCATCAATAATGTATTTCTCTCTGCTGATACATAAAATGTGCAACATAACTCATGTTCAAATTTTGTGGGGCTTTAATGAAAAGGTTTTATCTATTTGTTATTTTAATTTAATACCACTTGGAACCTTTCACCCCTGTAGGTAAATACATTGAAGCATGGTTAAAAATGCAAACATTTCCATGCAATATGGTGACCAAAACTTTTAACATAAATGTGCCAAAAAAACCCCACTTCACAACATTAACTGTATGTTATTACTTCAATTCAACAAGAAAGCAAGCTTTCTTTAGACTGGACAAAGGAAATATGATTTGTGTTTGATTGTGAATCAAGTGTATATTAAATTTGTTTGATTATTAACGCTTTCCTCCATAAATACACATTTTATCACACGTGCTAACAGAGTGGATCAACATCAGATGGTGTCATCTGATCAGGATCTACAATGTTGGCTTTTTTATTCATCAAGTTATTTCTAACCAAGATGAGACCAGTGCAGATCCTGATCAGACGGCTCAGATGTGCTGATCTGGATTTACACTTGTCATACATGCATAAAAATGTGTATATATGGAGTAAATTGTTAAGCTAAGATAGAGCAAGCTAGCAAATCTTCCTCCTAGAGATTAGACGAACAAATTACCAGTACAAGACTATTGGTTCACAAGTTTATGATAATTTGTATACAAACAACAGCTTCAATCCTGTGCCCAAGGTTATAAAACTGAGTATGAAAACCAGTCTCAAATCTCAAGGATCTGATTGGCTGAAATGGCGACCAGTCGCCATTTCAGCCAATCAGATCCTTGAGAATTGAGACTGGTTTTCATGCTCAGTTTTATAACCTCCAGACCTGAAGCCAAACATTGTAACACAACACCTGTGTATCCAAGTATCCTAACAGTATCAGAGTGGCCTGGAGACCTGCTAACTTACTGATCTCTATCTTGTAATTGATAGAGCAATATCAATTAGGAATCAGGGAAGATACAAGATATAAAGATATCAATGCCTGGCCAGTTGTAACCTCAAGGCTGATGGAATTGGCTTTTCCTGGCAATTTCATGATTGAGAACAGTTTGAGACCTTCTATATTGAGTGTATATATGTACTTAATATGTGCTTTCATGATCGAGAACAGTTTGAGACCTACAACATTGACTGTAAGTGTGTGCTTAATTTAGAATTGGAAACAGCATGAAATCTCACAATATAATGTCAAGGGTTCGACTAAAGATATCTCCTCTTTTCGAATAAGGTTGTATCGTCAAAGTAAAAAGTGCTTAAACCTGAACTCCGTGGAGTATGGATTATATCACATGGGCAAACAGTTTAGATCCAGAACAGCCTTAACCCTTTCCTCCATAGACACACCTTTATAGCGTGGGCGAACAGTGTAGATCCAGATCAGCCAGCACATCTGTGCCGTCTGATCTGGATCTACACTGGTTGCACATGCGTAAAAATGCGTATATATGGAGGAAAGGGTTAATCATTTACTCCATAGAGTATGGATAATATATGACAATCAGTTTAGACCCATAACAGCCTGCACATCTATGTACATCTTGATCTGAATCGGAACTGTTCATTTCTTCATCTACAGAGTTCACTTCTTCATTGAACAGCGCAGGTTCCTGCTCAGGCTGTGCAGGCTGATCTGGATCTCCACTGGGTGCACAGGGCTGATCTGGATCTCCACTGGTCGCACAGGGCTGATCTGGATCTCCACTGGTCGCACAGGGCTAATCTGGATCTCCACTGGGTGCACAGGGCTAATCTGGATCTCCACTGGGTGCACAGGGCTAATCTGGATCTCCACTGGGTGCACAGGGCTGATCTGAATCTCCACTGGTTGCACAGGGCTGATCTGAATCTCCACTGGGTGCACAGGGCTAATCTGGATCTCCACTGGGTGCACAGGGCTAATCTGGATCTCCACTGGTCGCACAGGGCTGATCTGAATCTCCACTGGTCGCACAGGGCTGATCTGAATCTCCACTGGGTGCACAGGGCTGATCTGAATCTCCACTGGGTGCACAGGGCTGATCTGAATCTCCACTGGGTGCACAGGGCTGATCTGAATCTCCACTGGTCGCACAGGGCTGATCTGGATCTCAACTGGGTGCACAGGGCTGATCTGAATCTCCACTGGGTGCACAGGGCTAATCTGAATCTCCACTGGGTGCACAGGGCTGATCTGGATCTCAACTGATCCCACATGGATAAACGGCATTTACATGAAGTAAAGGGTTAAATAATTTAGTTTTGATACACAGTGAAAAATGAAAATCTAATTTAAGTGTCCAATCAAATGTTTCAATTTTCATTTGCTTTAAAATTATTTAATTGTTTATAAAATGCAACACAACAAACTGGGTTTGTACAAGGTGAGTTACTGCATAGAATGAGTGGGTAGTTATTCTTTTTAATTATCTCAAATAAAATAGAAGACAATTTCCAACCATCCAACTTTTCATTAAAGTGAACAAAACTATCAATTTCAAAAACAACTTTAAAATTATTTGCAAAAACAAAACGCAATACATAAAATCCCTGTTATTTTGGAGAAGATTCTTTTATTCTGTTCAGTTAATCATTAGCAAGGTGACCTTTGAACAGAAGAAAATCAAGCTTGTTTAATTTGTTTGGGAAGAATCGTGACCAAAACCATCTAAATTTAATCTCTTACTGACTTTTCTTACACATGAATCTGTGAAAATGTACTATTATCTGTGAAAAAACTTATATGTGATTAGACCTTTTACTCCCTATATACATGTAGGTGTTTTATTAACATAACTACCATTTCAACATGTAGCCTATTTCAATCCCAGTACTTTAATGAAAAATAATAGCTAACCAACTAATTCAGACCAAACAAAGATCTGGTCTATATCAAACATGAGACATCAGTATTACAATGTACCGCATGATTCTTATAAATTCTTATTTAGTTACTAATGTAAACCAGCTGAAACTAGATGGGTGTTCAGTTGAACACTTGTGTCGTCCTTGGAAGCAATGTCGGAAGAAAAATGTTAAGTACAAATAGGGGCATAACTCCATCTTGACCAAAACAACTTGTCATCATCAAGAGTGTGATGTCTTGAGCAATATAATTTGAAAGTTTCATGAAGAAATATTGAGAAATCGCAAAGTTATGGCCAACGTTATGTTATCATGTAAATATCCAAATACAAAAAGGGGCGTAACTCCATCAAATGCGACGTTGACCTAGAGAATTCAGCATCATCATGAGCGTGTTGTCATAAGCAGTATAATTTGAAAGTTTCATTAAGAGATATTGAAAAATGGCAAAGTTATTGCATAAAGTTTTTGTGTTAAAATCCAAGTTCAAAAAGGGGCCTAACTCCATCAAATGTGACCTTGACCTAAAGAATTTGGCATCATCATGAGTGTGTTGTCATAAGCAATATAATTTGAAAGTTTCATGAAGAAATATTAAGAAATGGCAAAGTTATAGCCAACGTTAAGTTTTTGTGACGGACGGACAGACAGACGAACAGACAAAGTGATCCCTATGTATTGCCATTTCTTGAAAGGGCGACACAAAAACTGCTTATATCTAAATGTGTGTCTTAAATAGGCACACCAACAGACCTACATCGCTCACCAGAATTTTGAATTCTAATCAAATCAATCATGACTATCTGTTCTATTATAATGTTACACAGATTTTTTAATCATTGACTTTCTGCAGTTTCTTCGGAAGCGTTCTTTCAAGAGATTGTAAGTTTTGAGCCAGTTTGATGAAAATATATGGACTTTTTGTGTTTATCCCTTTCCTCCATATTTTCGCATTTTTAAGCATGTGTGACCAGTGTAGATCCAGGCTCTGCACTGGTCGCATTTTGATCAGAAATAACCTAACAAATCAAACAACGAACAGTTTAGATCCTGATCAGATGGCACGGATGTGCCGGTTGATCTGGATCTATCAAAAAGCAAACAGTTAAGTCCTGATCTGATGGCACGGATGTGCCGGTTGATCTGGATCTATCAAAAAGCAAACAGTTAAGTCCTGATCTGATGGCACGGATGTGCCGGTTGATCTGGATCTAAACTGTTCACCCATGCAATAGAGGTGTATCTATGGAGGAAAGGGTTATTATGACCAACATCCTTAATTTTTTAAGATATTAGTAAATTCTTAGAGTTTCAGGTTAAATGGATAAATATTTGGCTTCAATAATGGCACCAAGGTTTTCTTTCATTTGACCTAGTTTTTCATACTAGATAACCTAGCCTCTTTTTAAATCATTTGAATTACTGTACTTATTATGGTTGTTGTTTTTAAATATTATTTTATTTGTCTTCAGACATTACACAGATTTTTTTTGGAGGGTGAAACTGCATATATGCAACATAGTCTATCAGAAAGAGGCACTATGAAGATTGCCCCGTTAGCCAGCTTACTACAAGGATCATTTACCTCGAACACAAATTTATTGAAGGACAAAGCCACATCTATTTAATACTAATAATTATCTTTTTCGGACTTGTGAAGACCTGATCTAGTCGCACTCTTTCTTTACTGGATAGAATTTGTGTTAGATTTAGTACTATCAAAACCAGATTTAGTACAATCAAAACATTCTTCATGTTAACGACAGAAGATGGTAATGATTTCATGTTTAAATGTCTTGACCCTGACCTAGTTTTTCATACTAGATCACCTTTCCTCAAACATACCTGAAATACAATCAAAACATTTCCCAAGTTAACAAAAAAAGATGGTATTGATTTCATGTTATAAAAATATTTTCACATTTTGTGAACCATTAACCCTTTCCTGTATAGACACACCATTATTGCTAGGGCGAACAGTTTAGATCCAGATCAGCCGGCACACATCCGTGCCGTCTGATCATGATCTAAACTGTTTGCTTTTTGATTCATTATCTTATTTCTGACCAATATGCGACCAGTGCAGATCCTGATCAGACGGCACGGATGTGCCAGCTGATCTGGATCTACACTGGTCGCACATGCGTAAAAATGCGTATATATCCAGGAAACGGTTAAAATAGTTTTGACCTCAGATAGCTCAGTTTCAAACTTAGTAACAGCAGGATAAAAACTGTGGCATTATGATTCCAATAAAATAATTGTGGACAGACAGTTTAAAACAGACAAGACACGACCACAATAGCTAGCTCATGTGGGAGCCGTAACCTCTGATCAACTTAACAGTACAAAGAATTACAGTATCATTTACTGTGAATGAGAAAGAAAACATTTAACCTTTCAACATCTAACAATTGTTCTATAAGAGAGGTTAACAACCTTAAGTACATTTTCATTAAACACAAGCTTCATATTATTTCACATTATTACTAAGTATAATACTAAAAGTTCACCATGACATGATTAAACATTAAACTGTGCCAACAGTCTTGACCTTGTATCAGAACTGATCTTACAAGAACGCCTCACAGCTGGCAGTTATCTTGGCACACTGAACGCTCCTGCTGAGCACGAGTCTATAAATTGGAGCTTATGTTACTTTCTGATCTATCATTTCTTCACCTTGGAGCAAAATGAAAAAAAACTTGATAGGTTGAGAGATGATTAAATTCAGAAGTGGTTTGTGTGCGTAAAATATACAACGATTGACATGCAACTGACCTTTCCAACAATTCAATCTTTTTTTTTCTGCACATCAGGGCCAGTCTGTTTATTGCTTATAGGAGATTTGTTTTAACATAAATTTGGTGACTTAAAATCCAAACTCTTGTTCCTGATCAGACTGCCCAGACTCCGGTTAATCCGAGTCAGCATAGAAATGTGTGCTTTTGTTCAAATGGGAAATTTCAACTTTCTACCTTTTTTAGATTGTTAATTAAAGAATTCATTTATAAATATTTATGCTACATAGAAAGGTCTATAGTTCCTATCGATAAGCTGAATCAATATTCGCCTGAAATTCTATTTATGTATTACTTTATACACATCATTTTGCCTTATTTTTACCAAAATTAATTTAGAAATAGTACACAATATGCACATAATGGCAATATAAGAACAATATCAGAAAAAATGCAAAGGTTAACTCAAGTCCAAAGAACAACTGATTTCCAGTCAGGTCTTAGGCAGGTATCATTTACCTCCCCTGCACTAAGAATATACTTATACTGCTGGGCAGAGCAAAAACACCACACGGGGATACCATCTCAGAAGTTAAACCGAGCCAGGAATCTAACTCATCCACCATTTTAGGGTAAGCCAGGAACAAACTGTCATTAGATCCCTGGGAACCTGGCACAATGAATAGTAGAGCAGGTGATCTAATACATTCTGAAAACCTATTTGGATTCAAAGAAGTAAAACAAAACCGTTATGATAAGCAAAGACAAAAAAAACAGAACAATAACCAATGGCATTTCCATGGTGAAATTTGAAAAAGAAAAGCAACAACTTTATATGTACTAATACAATGTAACAAAACTAAAACAGTACATTCTATACATAACTGACCTCTGTCCAAAACCAGCTTTAAAAAATACTGGCACAACCTTTAAAATACACAGCACTTCTCAATTCTTTAACAATATGTATGTGCATAATAAGTGATATAACAATGCAAAGCTTACTTGGCTGCAAACATTAAAATATAAATGTACATCTTTATTTGTAACTTACTTAGTTACATCTACTAAAATATTTATATATAATTACATATTTTTTTAACTTCATACGTAAAAACCCTGGAGACAAATCTCCCTGCATGGGCACAAAAGTTGTCTAAGACAAAGAATACCATTATATGTCTTCTACATATCAATGGTTATGTTTTCTACATTTCAAAATCACGGATGCCTCAGGGTTGGTATCATTATTACCAGAAAGGGGGTTCATCTGGGGACAGGCTTAGGGTAGTTATATGACAATTTCAAAGCTTCTGTCCAAAATCCCCATGATAATTAAATAAGAGCTACCGAGAATGGGGTTTCAAGTAAACCCATCAAACCCCTTATGTATCCAACCCTGTGCATACCCTCTGAATAGACAATAGATATTTACTTTCCATTTTGGCTACTGAACGCACTGTTTTCTGAGACAATTATAGTAACTGCTTACTGCCATAAAACAATGGGAAGACATTGGAATCCCTTAACATTTGATCAGACATTTCTAGTTCTAACTAGAGAAACATCAACCAAGTTTACCTTGATCACTAGATATCAGATATCCCTTTCCTCCATAGACGCACCTTTATTGCATGGGTGAACAGTTTAGATCCAGATCAGCCGGCACATCTGTGCTATCTGATCAGAATCTAAACTGTTTGCTTTTTGATTTGTTAGGTTATCTCTGACCAGAATGCGACCAGTGCAGATCCTGATCAGACGGCCTGGATGTGCTGGCTGATCTGGATCTACTACTCGGTTGCACAGACGTAAAAATGTGTATTTATGGAGGCAAAGGGATATATTGTACAGTATTGAATTGGGGATCCAAAACTGGATGAAATAGAGTCCTTCCCTCAGTAATGGAACAAACCATGTAAAGTGTAAGGCAATATTCCGTTCTTTCAAGGATGCAACATGAATTGACATGTGTAATTTTATTTACATTTGTTATTAATCGTCTAAATTTTGTAAACTTTATAATAATTACATGTATGTACTCCCTCACCTATCAAACCATAATTTGAACTTTCCGGTTTTGTAATATTCATACAAGATGCTGTCTAACACAGTGTGACAGAATGCCCTCAATTACTTGTCTGGGAATCTTAAACTACAAACAAGAGGGCCAGATTGGCCCTAAATCGCTCACCTGTCAAACTTGACCTAGATATTATTTAGTATCAAACGATATGACCAAGTTTGACAGAGTGATCGGACATACAGGTAAATTAAGACAGCTAGAGTGTCAGACAAGATTTTAATATAATTTGACCTAGTGACCTAGATTTCATGGTCACATGACCCAGTTTCAAACTTTACCTAGATATCGGCATCGAAATATACTTTCTGACCAAGCTTGAAGAAGATCCAACCAAAATTAAGACTTCTAGAGTGCAGACAAGCTTTTTCTTTAATTTGACCTACTGACCTAGTTTTAAGGGTCACATGACCCAGTTACGAACTTGATCTAGATATCATTCAGATAAAACAATTCTGACCAAGTTTAAAGAAGATTGCACCAAAATTGAAGACCACTAGATGTGCAGACAAGATTTTTATATAATTTGACCTAGTGACCTAGATTTCAAGGTCACATGACCCAGTTATCAAACTTGACCTAGATATCGGGTAATGAGATAAACATTCTTACAAAGTTTCAGAAAGACCGGACCAAAATTAAGATCCTCTACAGTGTCAGACAAGCTTTTTCTTTAAATTGACCTACTGACCTAGTATTTAAGGGGATCCACTGATGACCCAGAGTACGAACTTGATCTCAGATATCATTGAGATAAACCATTCTGACCATAGTTTAAAGAAGATCACACCAAAATTGAGACTGCTAGAGTGCGAACAAATTGATTGTTTCTATAATTTGACCTAGTGACCTAGATTTCAAGGTCACCTAACCCAGTTTCAAACTTGATCTAGATATCACATGAGATAAACATTCTGACCAAGTTTGAAGAAGATTGGATTAAAAATTATGACCGCTAGAGTGCGGAACAACATTTGTGAACGGACGGACGACGGTTGATCACAAAAGCTCACCCTGTCGCTATGTGACAGGTGAGCTAAAAATAGAGCTTTTTTGAGAGGCCAAAGCTGAACAGGAATATCAATGAAGTTTGGCCAAGGTTCCTTTAGCAGCTGCTGATTTGACCTAAAACTCATTGGAAGGTCAAGACTATAGAATCCAACATATTCATGGTGAAAATTTGTGGGAATTTTGTACAGGTAACTTGAGAAGTTGCAATGCATAAATGCTAGAAAAAAAGTAAATATTTGGCAGAATTTTGACATTCAAAGCACAACTTGACAGCTTAGGCAAGCCACGGTTCCAAGATCTAAAACCTTCTCTTGCTCTATTATTAAAAACCGATGTTTTTTATCAAGTCTTATTTTTATCTGCAATTCCTTCACAAATGAAAAGAAAGAGTTCAGTTCTGGACAAGATTAGTTACAGACAGACGGACAAGGCAATCACTATTTCTACCGCGATCTTTGGAATCGGGGACAAGAAAACAAGAGCCCAAAACAATTCCTGTACTGCCCTGCCTGAGACAGACCTGGATGTTTTAGCATGTCTTATACCCCTGTAAAGCTTGAGGAAAATATGCTAGTGTCAGTCATTTACGATGAACATGCACAACTTTTCTCAACTATGGTCTATGACAGTTTTATTAGTTCGTTCACCAATAAATTGTACGACAAATTGCTGACAGTTTATTTTATGTTCTAATTTTAAATAAACAGTGTAAATCATGACATGGGTCAGAAAAAATAAACATAAGTCATTAAGTGAAGTAAACATCACCATTTCTGTGTGAAGGGTAAAGATCCTAATCCGACAGCACATTTATGCCATCTTAACTTGACCTACACTGGTTACCTCTTTATCAGTAACGGCCCAATTAACCTAAAAGCATATCCGGATCAAAATGCATGGATGTGCTGGCTGATCTGGATCTATACAGTTAGCCTATGAGTAGCAGCTATATCAGATAGAGTTAGGGGTTAAAAACCATTTTTTATATATATATTTTAATGGCCAGGATCAGAGGGTTGGGAAGTTGCTTGTGCAGGTAAAACAGCCCAATCGATAAAAATGTATCAACTAGATGGGTGTTCAGTTGAACACTTGTGTCGACACTTGTGTCACCCTCGGATACAATGTCGGAAGAAAAATGCAAGTACTAAAAAGGGGCATAACTCCATCTTGACCAAAACAACTTGTCATCATCACGAGTGTGTGTTGTCTTGAGCAATATAATTAAAAAGTTACATGAAGAAATATTGAGAAATGGCAAAGTTATGGCCAACGTTATGTAACAAGTACAAAAAGGGGCGCAACTCAATCAAATGCGATGTTGACCTAAAGAATTCAGCATCAATCATGAGCGTGTTGTCATGAGCAATATAATTTGAAAGTTTCATTAAGAGATATTGAGAAATGGCAAAGTTATCGCCAACATTACAGTTTTTGTTTAAAAATCCAAGTTCAAAAAGGGGCCTAACTCCATCAAATGTGACCTTGACCTAAACTAGAAATGTGTCCAAAGGACACGGATGCCCCCGCTATGAGCGTGTTGTTCATAAAGCTCCCAGCAGTAGTGTAGAACAAGTTGTGTTCACGAGATAATTATATTCCTATTACAAGAAAATTCTATTTTTAGTAACAGTGACCTTGACCTTGGATCTACAGGCATGGGTATTGTGCGGACACACCGCCTTGTCATGGTGAACATTTGTGCCAAGTTATTTTGAAATCCCTCCATTCAGTAACAAAGTTACAGCCTGGAGAAGAAAATTCTCCATTTTTAGGAACATGTGACCTTGACCTAAAGAATTTGGACCTATCAGGCTCATGGGAATGTATGTGACACACAGTCTTAATATAGTGATCGATTAAACCAAGTTATTTGAAGAAATCCAATGACAAATAACAAAGTTACAGAGCCGACACAATTTTGCACAGAAATTTCTATTTTTAGTAACAGTGACCTTGGACCTTGGACCTACAGGCAGATGGACAAAGTGTTATGTATGCGACACACCACCTTGTCATTAGATGACACATTTGTGCCAACAGTTATTTCTGAAATCCCTCCTTTCATAAGAAAAGTTAAGGGCGCAAGTGTATATTTTGCTTAACACAAAATGTAAGTGAAAACAGGGGCAACATAATTTTTGAAAAAATATTGGTAAGCAGGGTTATGGATCTTGTTGGTTATGATGTAGATTTTGATGGTGAAAAAATATTTCAAGTTTCAAGGCAATATCTCAAGTAGTTTTAAAGTTATGGGCACAAATGCATCATGTTTGCTTAACACAAAATATAAGAATACAACACTAATGTAAATGAAATTATCAAAGGGCCATAACTTTTGATACAGAACATAGTAAGACTGCAATTTAACCCCGCCTTTATGTCACAACAACATGCATCAGGCCAAGCATTGTGGTAAAGTTTTATTAAATTCCCACCAGTAGTTTAGGAGGAGTTGCTGTTCACGAGATATATTCCTATTAAAGACTAATGTAAATGGAAGTATCAAAGGGCACATAACTTCTGAACAGAACATGTAAGAGCGAATTACCCCACCTTCATGCACAACTTACATATCAAGCCAAGCATTGTGGTAAAGTTTCATTAAATTCCCACCAGTAGTTAAGGAGCAAGTCTGCGTTCACAAGATATATTCCTATTAAAACTAATGTAAATGGAATTGTTATCAGGGCCATAACATTCTGAACGGAACACGTAAGATGCGAAACCCCACCTTACATGCACAACTACATGCATCAAGCCAAGCATTGTGGTAAAGTTTCATTAAATTCTAAGCCATTCCAGTTGAGTATTACCGGAGGAGTTGCGTTACACAAGATATATTCCTGATTAAAGACTAATGTAAATGGAAGTATCCGGTAAATTTTAGGGGTCCGGCATGAACTTCTGAATTGTCGGAACACGTAAGAGCGAAACCCCACCTTCATGCACAACTACATATCAAGCCAAGCATTGTGGTAAAGTTTCATGAAATTCCCACCAGTAGTTTAGGAGGATGTTGCGTTCACTCGAGAATGTTCGGACGGACAGACAGATGGACAAAGTGATCCCTAGTGCAATATTTACGCCTTTTCTTATGACAAGGGCGTACACAAAAACTGCAACAGTAGCTGTCTGTATCCCAAGCTGCGCATGAAAAGTCAGACGCAAAGGCTACGCCAACTCAAGAGCTGAGTAAAACAGCTACAATTTTCACCTATTTCCATTTGAAATAGCTGAGCTAACAGCCGGATCAATTTTATGTGAAACTTGTTATAGCAGAATATATAGTTGGAGACAAACTTCATCATGTTTGACATGATTAAAATGAAAACAACAACACAAGAAAAACCCTGCAAACAAGCAGTTACATACAACAATAGTAAACTGCTATTGTAACAAGATTTGTCAAAGGAGAAATGCATCAACCAGATTAAGTTGATTTTTTGACTTCCAAGATGAACTGAATTTTGAAAATTCATGGTAGACATTTTACTCTCCAGATATAATGCACTAAGTGAAATTTACCACAACATTCTTATTACTTTTCTTCCACATATCTTACATATCAAATGGTGTGTGTTGCTACATTTGGGGCAAAGATCTGGCAATAAGAATTTTGCTCTTAATTTTATTATATATTGTTATAGGTAAGACAGAATTCTGTCTTGTATGACAACTTTTCACATGTCTGCATCAGGGACTGAATGGCACTTTGTTTCAAACTAAGCCATTCCATTGAAGTATACACACAATTATTGATTTATTACAGAAAAGCCAATTCAACTGTGTAAACCCCAACCTGTCACAGGCTTATCTAAGTCTACACTAGTTAGATGTGACAAATGCAATTAGCTAAAGGATTAACATAAACATCTCCATTTTGTTCAAGAATGTAACCCTCTGCCCTTTTGGTAGTTAAAACATGTCAAAAAAACTGTTCTGAATGTCAAAACAACAATCTAGTACCGGTAATACTTATGTTCACTAAAGTCAGAAAAACTCTGTTTTTAAAGCTGCTATCCAAGTTCTAATATTATAGCTGTGTTCCATCCATAATGTGTTGTCCTGTTAAAGGCAGTAAAGTCTAATGCCTCAGACCTCTGGTTCCCGGCTTTATTTACCACTTTTCATCACCGCAGCCATCTGAGCCTGCATACCCTCCAGTTGTTGTCTCAGAAACTCGTTCTGTAACCGCAGTCTTTCCATCTCATCAAGTCCTGAAAATTACATGTATGGTATATTACAATGCTGTGAAAAGTAGACACTTTTGTATATGACAATACTCACAAGTTGACCCTCTAATATAGCAATGGTGAGAAGACTGTGGTATATGACAATGCTGTCAGAAGTAGACCCTGGTATATTACAATGTGCTCAGAAACAGATCATGGTATATTACATTATCGCAAGTATATAAGACCTGGAATATTAACAATGTTGTGAACCTGTAAATTCGAGATCAAGATTTTCATACCCAGCAAGGGGACTGGAGGATTAGCCAAACTTCTAAATGACTCCCCCCCCCCCCCTCCCCCAACCCCAAACACTGCAGGGGAATATTGCATGTATATATATATTTTACCTTCATTTCCATTCTCTGCAGCTTTCGCCATACCAAGTGCAACAAGATGTCCAGCTAGGTCCAGGTTTTTGGCCACATCGGTCAGTTCCAGTTCGTATACATCATTGTCTACTTTCACCACTTTGGCCTTAAGTTCCTTGTCCTGGAATTTAGACAACTCTAGACCGGCTTGCTCCGTCCAAGCGCTGCCAACTGGAACCACTCCTGCATAAAAGAGCATTGGATTAAACATAATGTAGCATGGTTTTTGAATTGATATGCACTTTTAAATCATGAACCATCTCAAAGCTATTGCTTTTGAATACAGAAAAAACCTTTAACCATTTCCTGTATAGATACTCATTTTTACGCATGTGCGACCAGTGTAGATCCAGATCAGCCGGCACATATGTGCCGTCTGATCAGGATCTGCACTGGTCGCAGTTTGGTCAGAAATAAGATAATGAATCAAAAAGCGAACAGTTTAGATCCTGATCAGACGGCACGGATGTGCCGGCTGATCTGGATCTAAACTGTTCGCCCTAGCAATAAAGGTATGTCTATGGAGGAAAGGGTTAACTCATTATGGGATGTGGCTGCTATTCCATCGGCAAACAGTGTAGATCCAGATCAGCTGTCTGATCAGGATCTGCAGTCAGCTCTTAGATTCATCAGGTTATTTCTGACCAAGAAGATACCAGTGTAGATCCAGATCAGAAGGCATACGCGTCATATGCGATCCTGACCTTAAGATTTTGGCAATGTAATTGAAAAATTTAAAGTAGAATTATAAAGAAATTGTAAAGTTATAGCCAATTTTAAATATTTGAGAATGGACAGAGTTACCCCTATATATCACCCTTCCTTCTAAATTTTTAAGATTTTTGAGAATTCTAAAGGAATTAAAGAAATCTATTTCAGCAGACCGACCCCTGTCCTTGAGGTTTCTAAGTTCAAGGTTTCCTTGGTATTGTTCATATAAATTATATAAGAAAACTATCGAAACCAGGACAACTGCTTCGAGGTTCACTCAAGTGTTCGAGGTTTTTAAGTTTTCCTTTTATTTTGGAGGCTCGAGATAAATATGCCACGCTCTGGGCCTTACCATCTAAGGAACATCGGAAAGCTAGCAAAGGCAGCCGTGTGTAGTCCTCTGTGACCGATCGCAGTAAGGATAGCGGTACTTCCGTCTGGTTTCCAAAATCAACATATTCAACTTTAACAGTCTTGTCCGGGAACACCTCCAACACTGAGGCCCGGTACCACTGACCATCAACTGAGTCGAAAGAACCAGAATCAAAATAGAATATTGATGATGAAGAAATATCAAGAAATGGCAAAGCTGTAACGTTTAGTTTTGATGACTGAGGACAGTCAAAGCAATCCATATGAAGATTACTGGAATCAAAACAGAATAAAGAAATTTTAAGAAATGGCAAAGTTATAAAGTTAAGTTTTGATGATGAACAATGGACAAAGCAATCCCTATGAAGGGAAAGAATCAGAATCAATGAAGAATGTAAGCTTTTCAGTTTTCTGCATCACACCTGTCAAGAAATAGAAGATTGCAGATTTATACAACCTCTCAGGGATACTTATACTTAAAACCCCTATGCTCCTTATATACAGGTTTTATCACATATGCCAACAGTGTAGATAACGATCAGCAAGTACATCTATACGAGCCATATCCCATGGCATAAATGGTTCAATATGTACTTAAAATATTTAAAGGTTAAATATATACTTCAAATATTTATCAGGTTTTGTTTTTGTATAAATGAAGAAAAGTAACAACCAATTTTCTGACTGACACATCTACCTATTCACTGGGCAAAGTTGTATGTTTATAATGGTGTATTTTTCTGATTATTACTGTAAGAAGAGACATAAATACCTGGAAACTTGGCACAGCAGAGCTCTCCCACTTCAAACTTTTGGTTATCTGGATCGCTGACCTCATGTTCACATTCTAACTGCATAGTGTCACTGAGGAACTTCAGATCTTGCAAATCTGTGAACATTATTGTAAAAAACAGTTGTTTTCACTCTTTTTACATGATGTTTCGGCCGTTTCGGTAAAAAGAGTGAAAACAACTGTGTTTTATATCCCTTCGGATATTTTAATCATTATTGTAAAGACCATTAAATCTGTGGATGGGTGGATATCCCGTGTACCATATCGCATGAACAGCACAGATCCAGGTCAGCCTGCATGCCTTTGCAGCCTGATTGAGGTCTATACTGTTCATAATTAGTGTGAAGAAAGCTTATAAATCTAAACGCAAACAGTTAGATCTTGATCAGACAGATGATGTGCAGGGCAAGAACACATTGAATCAGCAGAAAGTACAAAATTTTTCTCGTTTTCCTTATAAACCCAGATCAGCCAGGGCTAGTATATTATATAAAGTCAGCATGTAAAGCATTAAACTTTTACTTCATATATACAGGTTTTAAGGCATGTGCAAAAAGTATAAGTTCAGATCAGCCGGCACATCATCTGATCTGAATCTATACTGGTCCCATCTTGGTCAGAAATAGCAAATGAATCTAAAAGCGAACAGTGCAGATCCTAGCTCCAAGGTTATAAAGCTGAGTTTGGAAACCAGTCTCAAATCTCAAGCATCTGATTGGCTGAAATGGTGACTGGTCGCCATTTCAGCCAATCAGATGCTTGAGATTTGAGACTGGTTTCCATGCTCAGTTTTATAACCTTCAGCCCAGATGTGCAAGCTCATCTGGATCTACATTGTTCCCTTGCCCTAAAGGCTCATAAATGTAGTAAGCGATTAAGTATTCAATTAACTTACATGTCTCATTGTAGACCTGGCAGTGGAACAGGTTAGGTCGGACAGTATTTGTGATCACCGCTGTGAACTCCTTCCCTTCGGGACGACTCTTGGCCAGGGTCTGGCTGAACACAGGCTTCCTCTCCCCTTTAGGTGGTGATGACACTTTTTTTGGCAGTGGATCTGTCACTAGTAATAAGGCATTCAGTAAATGAATCAAATCTTGTAACCCTTTTTTTGCTTATTTACGGGTTTATTATCGCATGTGTGACCAGTGTAGTTCCAGATCAGCAGGCACATCCAATCTGGATTTACACCGGTTGCCTCTAGAGGCAGAAATAGCTTAATCTAAAAGTGATGTTAAATGATCTTGGTCGCAGTCCACAAGTTAACACATATAACACACGATTTTTGTTCTAACTTGACAGAAAACAGCTTATTCATCAATTTGCATACTGGGGTAGGCAAACATACAGTTAGACAATTGGCCTTTAATAAAAATGCTATAGATTTTAGATCTTAAATTATGTCCATTTTATGCTTTACTCGTTATCTGTTAAAAACTACTGACCTGGTGAAATTGCTTTAGGGAGATGATCCACAATATCTGTGCTTGTATTCCTTGCGCCTCCACTGGCACCCAGTTCCAGTCCCAGGACTTCGCTCATTTTCCTCCCGTCTTGTGTAGTAACCTCTACCTCGTATGTGTCGTCTTTGATCGCGAGAGTTCGAACTGTCATTGGGTTACCAGTGATGGTCTGAAATTTCTTCAACATCTGTTCTGTCTCAGCTCCTATTCCACACAACTTACAGTGAATGGCAATTGCAGGCAACTTGAGGAATCTGAAAGTGTTTTGTTAAAATATTTAGCGTAAATATTTAGGCAGCAGAACAGCCTTTAACTAGACTGTGTCCTCAGGACACTGATGCCCGAACTGCTGCAACATAATTTTTAATAACAAAGGGCCATAACTCTGGTAAAAATGGTCACAGGAAAAAATCCTTCCCGATCATCTGCACATGCTGCTTGATCATCTGTGCAAATATGAAAGAAATCTACATTATACATGTAGTTTAGGAGGAGTTGATGCCACAAGATTTTGGGACGTACGTACGGACGAGTGCAAGTCTATATGACTCTCACTTTGTGGAGGCATAAAAAGTAAAGCATCCATAATTGCAAGTTTGTACTTGTGTTTACTGTCATGTTTTATAAAATAGTTTGAATTTAAAACAATGTAAACATAAAGTTACTTAAGAGTACCCACATTCTATTAAAGGTACATATCCTATTTTTGTTCTTAAGTTATTAATAGGAAAGCAATCATTATTTTACTATCATCAAAATACTGCAACTATCACACCAAAAATGGAAGGATTTCAATAAAAAAAAACTTCATAAATCCTTGCTGAATCATAATTAATTTATTTTCAAAACAGGTGTCTGCTGATGTCTGAACAACAAAATTATATGCGAAATATTAATTGTGAGAAAATTGTTCTTAACATACCAAGAATTTCAAGCAGACTATACTTCATACTCAAAGTCTTCACTCTAAGGATACAACTTTTATCCCATGAGCTACCTATTAGATCCAGATCAGTCTGCATATCTATGTAATAAATCCACATCTTTCTCCTGTTTGCTTTAAGATTCATTAGGTTATTTCTGACCAAGAAGCAAGTGGTGTAGATCCAGATCAGCTGCACTGATTGAACAACTTATCTGGATCTACACAGATCATCCATTGAATTAAAGCTGTATTCCATGTGCGATCTGTGTAGATCCAGATCAGCCTACATATCCATGCAATATGATAAAAATCTATACTGTTCACTAAGATTCACTAGGTTATTTTTGATTAAGAAGCAAACATTATAGATCCAGATCAGCTGCACCAATGTACAGACAGATCTAGATCTACACTGTTCACCCATTGAATAAAGCTGTATTCCTTGGAGTAAATTGTCAACTTGAACAATTACCTTGTATCTAATTTTCTTATATCTTTTGTGGGAATCGTCTCCTTATTGCCATAATCCAGGAAGAACACTAGGCAGCTATTGGCGTCAATCATTTCTAGGACACACCCTCTGTACCAGCTAGCGTCGCCCCCTTCTACAAACAATGCTGCAACCAGCTCCCCCACTGACGGCTGATGGACAGTGGAGTTCTTCTTACAATAGTCATTTAACTCCACCATCATCTTTGCCAAGGCATGCTGAGAGTCGTCGTCTGCTTTCTGGATATAGAAGGATCTGATGCTATTTATAACGTAGGTCACAGCCTCTGTGTCTGTTCCAAGCGGCAACTCAACAGTGGTAATGACAGAAAGATTCTGTACTGGAGCAGACACTGGGGATTTCACTCTGGTTTCTGAAGTTTCTGGTCCTGGCGATCGGACAAGATCATTCGCTGTGCCACCTGTCTGGTCCCCTGTTCCACTGGCTTCAGGCTCTTCCATATTTAAGCCAAGAAAGTCGCTGACTAAAGTTTCTAGAGCATCCATTAACAGAATGTCCACAACATACGCGTCTCCAACCTTTGTGAGAGCTCGTACATTCACAGAGTCGGCACTCTCAACCGCAGAAAAATCTCGAATGATTTCTTGACTCTCCTGACCAGTGCTTTTATTCAACTTGCACTTTACTGCAACAGTGGGTAAAGCAATAAATCTATTGTGTAGCTTTCTTACTTGTTCTCGGCCAACTAACCCAGTATTTCCATAGTCAATGATATACACTGTCACATCTTTTTCTGCGACTTGAAGAACTTTGGCTCTATACCAAACGGCACCAGAACCGTCATCAAACAGTGCAGCGATGTATTCACTAACTACAGGCATATACATCTCATTATTGCCACTATAATAAATCTGCATTTCTTTCAAACACTCCAACAGTTTTGTATCAGTTTCCGGGTTGACTAAATGCACATGGAAGTTAACAAGACTTTCTACAAGAACAACCTTGGCACAGATTTTTGTTCCATCTAGTGGGAGAGATGTTTCTGCCATCTGCATGATTCTATTTTCAGTTGAAGCAGGTTGTGGCGTTTCTTTTAATTCTTCAGTTTTACTTTCCAAAGATTTTAACATATCGTTAACTTTTACACCATCGATCGTGTAAACGTCTATAACAAATATATTGCGAACATAGTTCATCGCCTTCACATAGACCTCCATATTTGTTAACTGAACAAGCTTGGACAAGAATGTCTCCGAGTCCGCGAATGCCTCACATCCAGCGAGCATACATGGAACTGCTTTTGCTGGTAATGACATAAACCTTGACTCCAGGGGCGCAATTGTGGCCAACTGGACACACTCTGTATTACCGTAATCGATAAATAGTACCTTGTACGAGTTTTCTGTAATCTTAGCTTTAATCTGTCCCCGGTACCACATCGGACTATCCATGCCACTATATACTGCAGCAACAAAGTCCCCTTCTTTAGGTGAGTACGAAGGGTCAGGAGAGGCACTTTCATTTAATTCAACCATCAATTCAGCGAGATTCTTCTGCTTTGCCGGGTCAATTTCCTGTACATATACACCGTCAATTGCATCCACATGAGTAATGACTGCATGAATTTTACTGCCGTCCATTGGTAATTCTCCTGGTGGTATGCTGCCTGTTGAGCTGGTTGCCATGGCAACCTGTTTCACAGCTGTAGAATCAGTAGATGTTTCCCTAGCAACCACCACTGCCTTAGGAATAGTTCCAGATTTTTCCTTGGTATCTTCACTGTTCAACTTGGCTGGAGATTTTGCTCCAGATTTCTTCAACACTTCCAGTACTTTCTTGCTCACTGATTCACCACTGAGTTCTTTCAGATCAATTGACACCACACCATCTCGGATTTGTTTTACTGTACCCTTAAGGGCTGTTTTTGAGAGTTCACTGTAGTAAGCATAAATTTCAGCTGGCCACTTGCCCGAAGCTGGTTCCTGTATATCAGACATACAGCATGGAATCCCTTGAGCCGGGAAGTTGGCCGACATTGCAGGGGCTCGTCTTAGCATCCTAAACGCAACTGTCTCAGTGTTCAGATAGTCCACAAAAACCACCTTAGCCCCAGTGCTGGTCAACTCGGTGACTTCAGCGCGGTACCAGCCATCCTCCTGACTAAATAATGATGCCACCAACTCTCCTACTGCTTTTGGCCTGAAAGTACATACATGTACATTTAACCCTTTATAACCATGGGATACGGCTTTTTTATTTTATGCTTTTCAGTAAATTATAGAATTTTCCCAGTGAAATAAAAGTGGTATTTCACTGATTTCAAACAGTGGAATATTATTTTTATAATATTTTCACTGTTGTTTTTTTTCCACGCTGGTACCCGAACACACACAACATTCCGAATGAGACCGTTTAGAAACTGGCTCAAAATTGGATATATGATGCCATGATGTAACATCATAAACAAGCATTTTTGGCACCACTTTTTTTGCATTTTTTTGTCAAATTAACACAAATTCTGTAGTAAATGCATAATATAAAAAGAAATTTTGTTTTCACCAGTGAAAGAAAAAAAAATATATCACTCGTGAGCTCCAAAATTATGTATTTTCACTCGTGGCTTCGTCACTTGTGAAATATGAATTCAGGAGCTCACTCGGTGAAATATATACTTATGTACAAAAGTCTTGTCCGGCATGGTTTTCCTTAATCTTTTAAATGAGCGAAATCCAAAAATGGCAAATTGTAACACATCTTTACCGGCATAAATTTGGTATCGATGGAACGATGACATTTATAAGCATTCAATAAAAACTGGATTTTGCAATTTGAGACGGTACTGCCAGTAGAGTAACGGGTTACATATTGGCATGCAAAAAGTTCCAATCTTTCTACCGGACGAGAATTTGTATATTAGCATATTTTTATCTTACACTGCAAAAAACAAATATCCTCTATATTCATAGTCAAACAGTGTTAGATCCTGATTAGCTTGCAGATGATGTGCTGTGTGATCAGGATCTATGCTGTTTGCTTTTAGATTCATTGTGTTATTTCTAACATTGAGGTGACCAGTGTTAATTAAGATCAGTCAGCTCACATAGGCTAGGTGATCTGGATCTACACAGATACAACACAAGATAAAACCCATATAATATGGAGAAAAGAAGTTAACTTTAAAATGTCATTTTGTTAAAATTTCCATGTAAAATCGAATTTTAGTTGTGGGCTGTTTAAAAAAAAATGGCTGGTTTGAGTTTTCCTGTTAGAAAAATGTACAACAAACAGTTACTTCCATTTTCCTACTTTGCAGAAGTGTCTCATCATGTCCTTTTAAGATTTGTAAAGTTTTATCAAAAAAACACCATCTGTTAAAAAAATATTCTAAAATAAAGGGCAAAAAATGTCAGGAGTGTGACAAAAAAGTATGACACTTTTCAAAATCACATTTGTTCAACAATTATTTTACAAAAAGCTTAAGTAAAGACAAGTTTTAGTGTTGTTTTAGTTAAAGGTGCATTTATTAGGCATCAAATAATGATAAAATTAAGCATATTATACTTAAAGTAATCAAAATATATGCTATTAAGTCAAGCGTGGTAGATTAGAAAATACCTCAAGAAAATCAATACCTCTTTGCTTTATAAATTTATAGGACTTTTAAGATTAATAGTACATAAGAAATGTTTTGTGTATAATTAAGTTTCATGTTTCTAGATGCAATAGTTATCATATTATCACTTCTATTGAAATTATATTTGTCTGCAGCTCCCTTCAGGGAATGTCAGCTAAATTTGTCAGGAGTATGACATTATGCACATATTGCAATATTCTGTCAACATATCCTTTACATGAAAACAAGAGCATGTTTTTTCTTAGAAGTCTATGTCATGTTTTGTTAAACTGTGACTAACAGAAATGGCATTAGTGAAACATTTTTGAGTACACTGCACTTATGTGGTTGTCAGGAGTGTGACACACTTTCTTAACATTATTAATTTTATATCTTTATGCGATACCACAAGTTCTAAAGCACTTATATTTGATTCTTCAACATGTATTTTAACAGAAATACACATTTAAATAATAAGAAACAGTAATACTTGTATTTTAAGCACATCAATTAAAATTCTTTTATTTATTTAATATAGGTCAATAAAGCTCCATAAAATTTTTATTCTGCCACATATGGGTATAACTTGATTGATTTTGATCACTGAAAAAAAGACTGTACAAACATATGGACTAACCAGTTTGGACTTTTTATGAACTTAAATTCTTTACATTTTTTTCACTTCACTTGCCATTTTTCAAATGACAATATCTCAGCAACCAGTTGACGGATTTCAAAAATCTTTCAGTTTTGTACTCAGTTTCAATAAGCAAAACATTCAGAATAACAAGTTTGGAATTTGAACGAACTTTAATTTTTCACTATTTTTTCACTTTTCCAGCCATTTTTTTTTAAACAGCCCTTAAGTCAAATACATGTATGATCACAAACTGAAATTTGTTATGCAAATGTTACAATTTTGCGCTGTCAGAGTGTAAATCAGTTGTATACGAACAAAAAGAAGGCAGCCACAACTATTTTGCATTTAACCCATGAAATGCTATTCTATTACTCAAGGGTTATTTCCCAATGAAAAACTCATAAACAAAAACAGTAAAATTTCTTATCACGAACACCCCAAAATTAAGACAACCTTAATAAATTGACATTTAATGTTTTCTGCAACAAATTTGCATAATTTTCCTTCCTGAAATAACGACCACCTCTCTATTGACCCTTTCCTCCATATATACGCCTTTTTACGCATGTGCGACCAGTGTAGCTCCAGATCAGCCCGCACATCCGTGCTGTCTGATCAGTATCTGCAGTGGTCACATTTTGGTCAGAAATAACCTAAGGAATAAAAAAGTGAACAGTGCAGATCCTGATCAGCCAGCACATCCATGCTGTCTGTTTGCCCATGCAATAAAGGTGTGTCTATGGAGGAAAGGGTTAAGACCACTTCTGCCCAGTCCCAGAGGTGGTATTAATAGCATGAAGTCACTGTACCTATATTCTGTTTCTGTACACTTATTGCAGGCCTCATTGAACTTGATGTTAAACGTTGTGAACTCTGCGATATTTTCCTCATCCAGGACTTGTATACTGAAGTCTATCGGTGATTTAGCATCAGCAATCATCAGTGGCACTTCCTGTCCGATGACAAGCTTGTCTACTGCCTTCGGCAAATCCTTGGCCATCAAAAGTCTGCAAAACAAAGGGAGTTGGGCAAAGGTTTTGGTAGGAAAGACACAGTAATTATGGATGGCTAAAGTAGTGTTTTAATGGAAAAGTTGATATTTAGTGCAGCTGGCCATAAAATAATTGTCACCTTAAGATTATAAATGTTTTTTAGGTTGGCATCTTTAACCAAAAAACGCTATTTCCTTCGTTCAACTTTAAGTAACTATTTCCGAGCGTAAATTATTTCAGGTTAAAGTTTTAAATTAAACTGCCCATATACTGGGTTGTGAACAGTTGTACTGGCAGACAAATTTTCAAATGCAGAAAAGAACACTGGAATGTCAAACATTTGGAATTCCTGATCAGCTGGAATATCATTACTGTTTAGGCTTAACTCCTCCAACGAAGTTCTTAATGCTTCAAGCCTCACCTCTCTGCCCTTGATCCTGGGTAGGCACCAGGTTCAATTTTTGGTTCTGGATTCACTAGGCCTGCAGCAAGCAGCAACTGTGACACTGCCATGCCTTGTTCATTCTTCAAGACAACAACATGGACTTTCCCATCTGGGGTCTCCAAGACTCGGACACAGGTGGCATGATATGGTTTATCGGGGACGAGGAACGTAACCAACTTGTCAGCTGGAATATTCCAGTTTTGTCCAGATTGAGGGACTATGCCATCTAAGGCACACAAGACGCCCTGAAATGACATATGAAAATCATGGTCATTAAACAGTCTTCTCATATTTGGGTGACTATACAATGTAAAGCACATGAGATTCCCTAAATCAAACTAGAACATGTATTTCTGCTTGAAAATAATTGTCATCAGATGCATAAATATCCTCATTGACTTCTTATTGTGGATTTTCATAAAGCTTATGAAATCAGGGGTTATCTGATCCCTATCCAGATATTTAAGGGGTCAAAACCATACTGTCTTGTAATACAGGGTATTCTCCAGTAAACTGCCTAAATAGCATATTGCTTCAACAGCTAAAATTGTTCTACCAACCTTAAATATCTATTCAGAAGTCATTAATCCTTTACTCCATGGGATATCTATGGCTGTAATCCCATGTGCAACCAATGTAGATTCTGCATATCAGTTTCTACATAAGTCAGATACCGTATAATGGTTTTTTTTCGCGAGCATAATATTTTCGCTATTTTCGCGACCGACGTGAATTCGCTAAAATTAAAACGCCAAAAATTCCCAACAACATTCGCATTAATTACTGTTAGCGCACTTTTCGCTAAAATTATAACCACGAAAATTACAATTACGACAAAATCGCGAAAAATTTTCGATCGCGAAAATAACCCATTATACGGTATATCAAATTTCAAAGCAAACAATTTAGATCCAAATCTGACTGCAAGGATGTGCAGGTTGATTTGGTTCACCACTGGTCACTCATGCAGGGCTTTATTTTCACTGCCTGTAAAGAGGCCCAACCCCTATAATTCTGGGAAAATAGTGTGATTTTACCTGTGAAGGGGGATGAAAAAATCTGACGAATAGTAACTCTTTAAGTGCATGATTTTAAAGGAATTTTGGAGGGGAAGATTGCCTGAAATCAGCCCCTTCTAAAGAAGGAAAAAAAAACTGCATCATATGACACAGTCATATCCATGGAGTAAAGAGTAAAATTCCTACCAACTAGTTACATTCATTTAGTTACCTGAGCTGGAAGTCTGAGCATGTCCTCCTTGAGTTTTCGGAAACACTCTATCTTGGTGTTCTCAGTGTTTCCATAGTCTACATACTGCACGAGAATATTGTCTCCAGCTACTCGAAGCACCTGTGCACGATTCCACATTCCGTCCAGACTAAACTTGACACTGTAAATCTCTCCTACTTTAACTGACGGCACATCAGGTTTGCTACTGTCAAACTGCTGTAAATTATATCAGGCTTTTTAATGCAGTCTAGCTACGTCATAGCCGATTACTCCATAAATACAGGTTTAATCACATGGGATATAAAACCACGCCATGTGATCAGGATCTACACAGGGTGTTTACAGATTCATCATGTTATTTCAGGCCAAGGAGTGACCTGTGTAGATCCTGATCAGACAACATGGACGTGCCAGGTGATTTATATAAACACTGGTCACACACATGACAAAACCCATATATATATATATATATAGTAAATGGATAGTTTCCTTAAACACAAAACAACTTCCTAATAATTTCCAAGCTTGACAAGTATGTAGACTGGGAGATTAATAGATGTTAGATAAATTATATTTAATTACAATACATTTTAATAACTGTCAATGCAGAAATCCTGCTGGGCCCTACATTTATTTGCTACTTACAAATACGCAAAAACATTAACCCTTCACTCCATATACAAATTATAACATGTACAATCATTGTAGATCCCTAACAGCCTACACTTCCATGAATCATAATTAGTAACCAGT